>JZLH01S0371563.1:57423-78768 GCA_001188425.1 Eucidaris tribuloides
CGCGGTCGGGCTTGAACTCCCGACCTCCCAGTTGTGAGGCGGACGCTCTACCAACTGAGCCAACACACCAGTCACACATATGTCAGATATGTCACAATTTCTTTGCAATGTGGATTCTCAACCATTTGCTGACATAAGTCATAAAGATATGAAGACAAGTATACTTAAATTTCTTCCCCCCCCCCAAAAAAAATGTTGATGTGATTGCACTGCTCATAATTTTGGAGGAAAATGGAAGTATAAGTGGACTAGAAATTTTGAAGATTAGAAACAGGAAGAATTACGGCCCTATACTGCAAAAAGATATAGCAGATAACACATTTAATACGAAATTCAAAATAAATCTCTTGCAAAAAAGTTTTATTGCAAGGGTAAAGAAGAAACAACTTCATGAATAGTGTTCAGTGTGTTTTTCCATATTATCAATATTGCATGTGGTACATGTTCATGCACTTTAAATAATTCCCCATGTGAAAATTATGTACCAAAAGTGTCATGCTTTACAAAGATCGCCTTAAATTTGATCCTTTGCCAGTTATTGGTCCACTGACATCACTTGTACTTTGCAAAGAGAACACAGGAAGTTTGAAAATAGTTGCTAGCAGCCAGAAATAGACCCTGAATGCTCATGGTTTACTTGTAATATATGCACGTACAAAGCTCGGCCATGTGCTAATCGCTTGGTTAGACGGAGCTGTGACTAGAATCACATTTAGTTGCATGTGTTATACAAAAGCTGACTGTACATACTCTCATGATATTGATTGTCAACTTAAAGGGAAAACATTCTGATAGTTAGTGTTTCGTGTTCGATTCTGTTTGAAAGACAATTGTTTATGGTCCATATGTTGTGATATTTCCAAAAACGACATTTCATCTGTGGACTCAGCAAAACATACATCGTTGCTTGTTAGAGCTCACATTTATATAAATGAATACATAAATACATGTAAATAGATAAATAAATAGATAAATAGATAAATAAATAAATAAATAAATAAATAGTTAATGATAAAAATAAGATTAGTGAAATAGAGAAATGGATAAATAATAAATATATTATGTAAATAAATAAATAAATAAATAAGTGAATTGAATGAACAAGTAAATATAACAAGTAAACAGTTATTTTTTGAAATTGTCCTGATTTGTAACACTGACTTGCAACCCCAAGGGTATGCAATTTTTCCCCCTGTACCAAATGGGTAAAACAGGGTTATACATGTATTCCTGTTGATTTGATTTAGCACACATTCATGTACAATATATGAAATTTTGCTGTACAAAATGTGTCATTACCCCATCGTCTCAAAGATTCTACAAATCACATGGATTAAACACAGGGGCACATCTGGTTCCCGTAACCAACAGGTTAAATTAATTCTTGAAATGAAATTCTCACCTCAAAATAGAACTTTCATGTACCACTTGAACTTCAGATTCTGTTGTCAATTATGGCCCTACATATTTATTTGAGATTTTGAGAGTTTGACACTAGCTGACAGTCATGAAAGTTTTATTTCCCATTACAACATTTTAGAGGAGATGTTTCCTTCACCGTAGGTACGAACATTCTATAATTTACATCCCATGACAAAATGTATTTTACATTCCCTGAAGCCAGCTGTCGTCCAGCAAGTAGCAATTGACGTATTTACGGACAGCAATGTAGCGTTCTTACAGAATTTTTATTTGGACCTTCAAATACTCCATTTACACTAGGAGTTACCTCGCTTCAGGTCTGAAGTAGGGTAACTCCCAGTATAAATGGTTGAAGATATTTAGCCCGAGCTAAAGTTAGTTCACTTTAGGAGGTGGTTCAGGTCCGCATCAGGCCGGAGCTAATGTCAGTATAAAACATATCTTGTTTTATACAGCTCGGTCTAAATTCAGTGACCCATGAACCGTAAGTACAATTTTCTTGCTCGAAGGAATCACAGCTGAGGGGAGTGATAGGCTTCTACGACAACTACTCCAGTCTCACAGGTAACACAGTTGGTCGAGAATGTCAGTATAAAACGACTCATCCTGAGCTAAAGTTACTCTGCTTCAGAAGCGGGCTAAAGTCGTGCGCAGTATAAAAAGGGTATCAGATTCTGCGTTAGCCCAGAATGTAATTAATGCCTGCCTTTAGGGTTTTGTTCAATTAGTCTGGCTGGTGTCTGGTGTGTGGTATAGTCAGAATAAATTGTGTACATGATATGGTGTCAACAGTATTTAATTGGGGGGGGGGGGTATTGGGGCTCCTTGGTGAGGTAGGATAGTGATTTGTGCGGGGGAGGGTATTGGAGGTGGTAAGGGAAAGGTTCTTTTAAAGATAGTTTGTACCTAAAAAAAAATGTAATTTCAATTCATTTTTTTTTTTCAATTTCAGTTTGATTTATATCCATATCAAATTGTAAAAACAAAATGCACAATATTTACAAAATTAAAAAAGGTAAACAATTATAAAACAAATGTTAATAAATACAGACAAAAAAAAAACATTGTTACCGATTGAGTATTACTTTGAAAATGGTTTGCACAGAAAAATGCCTAATAAGGCCTGTAGTATATAGGGCTGGCATATGCACACCATATAGACATAACTGTAAACTATTAAATGCAAAAATATAATAGGGAAAACATTAGATCAAAAGCAATTCAAATTTCAAAATTCATCTGAAATATATTTCAGATTATAATGTGAAAATAATTGCACCCAATGACAGATTAGGGACCACACATTTGTGGTTCTACATATGGTTCCAATCCCTCAAAGTAGGGGAGGGGGCATGATAAGACATGCCCTTCACTTTTGAAGGTGGGGTAGGGGAGGAGACAAGCCCCTTGTTCCCCCCGCACATTGATGGCCATGTGTACATACATGTCCCCACCTGTCTCGCTTTCATTCTCCATCCCCTGTCCTCAAAATTGTACCAATGAATGTTTGTAAATATTTATTCATCCATTCCTGTGACAGAAACAGAAATAGATCAGCCAGCGTTGATTATGAAACCACAAGTTCTGGCAGTATACTGGTACGTGTATTTACGTTGTATTGTGTGATGCTGCTGATCAGGAGATAAATCAAAGTTAACGTGATCGTCATGTTTAGAGAAGGAGGAAAAATTATTGATATGAGGGAAAAAAAATTGCCTGTGATGAGCTAAGTGTGAAATAAAGCAATGAGGTACCATGCTCATCAGTATGCACAGATGAGCTACAGTACAATGTTGCAAGCATGATTCTTCGGATTTTATTGTACATGCTGTCATCATTGAGGTACAGTACATATGTACAAATAAAGTAGGATGAAGTAGAGGCAGGTTGGCAAGTTTGCTTTATTCTAAAACAAAATTCAAATGTATTCAAATGAGATTTCTATAAAATTGTTTTTTTAAGTAATTAACCCGAACATTGTAGTGTGGGAAAGAATAATTTGATTTTGATTTTAATCAATCCATCATTTAAAACCTTAACCTTTGTGTTTTTTTTATTTTTGTAACAAGTTTATAGAAGAAGAAAAAATGATTCTGATTTTGTCTGGACATTTTCTACCACTTTTGTCACATAAGCAAGTTGGTATTTTTTGTTTTTATCCTCTAAGAAGTCGTTGGTCTTTAAGCTAATGTTACTGACAACATTATTAATGGAAGCCATCTTTACATACAGTACGCATTGGTCATTACTCCCAGAGGAGCTTAAAATCAGACCCCACCTACTGTAACACAAGACCACACCCATGCAAACTTTTAAATTGTGTCAATCGATGACCATCAATCTATTTAATTAATTTCCTGACTTTGTCATTTATGAGAATAGTGACCTTTCCAAACTGTAATGAGAGTAAAAGGATTAACTTTTTCAAGAAGTGCTGTATTCAGACCATTAAAGGCACTGTATAACAGTGTGTCCAGTTTAAAAAATCTGAGCTGCATGATTCCCCATGCTACCAGTGTCTCTGACATGGTCTAAAAATGAAGCCCTGAAAAAATTGCAGTTTAAAACTATCAGTAAGTGCTTTAAAAAGGTAAAAATCATTGAGAGACCATTCCAGCTTTCCCCCATAGACTGCTGTGTTGCAGAATTTCCTATCGCCCGATAGGAAATTAATGTGCCAATTTGAATCTGCACATATTGTACTAGTGACAGCATAACTGTCCAAACTTTTGTGTTCTAAGGTGTTTATTTGTCCATCCAAACACTACCAGATATGTCAGAAAGCAAGGTTTGACAATTTTTTTAATAAGGCTTCCACACTGTTATATAGTGTCCGGGGCCAGTGCCATTACAACGTGTTACACCATGCGCGTGTGAAAAAACGCGTAAAAAGGTTGTTTTCACGGTCGGACGATGTACGCGCGTACATCGAAAAGGGTATCAAAATCGCCAAAATCGGGAAAAAGGGTATACTTTAACAGAAGGCTTACTTCAAAAGGTATCTTTTCAGACTTGAATACTTGTTTAGGGTAGTCTGAGATCGACTTTCAATTACGTGTTAGGGTCTATTTTGAAAGTCCATACACGCGCATGGTGTACACCTTGTAATGACACTGGCCCCCCCGGGATAGTGTCTTTAACTGACCTCTATTGAGCTGCCAACTAGTGTGTTTTTATAATATTTTTTTCATCATCCAAAGTAAGAAAATAGGATTTTTTAATGCATTTTGTTTTTTCTTACATTTGATATGCTTAATAGAGTACATGTACGTGTATGTGTAGTTTACCCATTTATTTGCCAAATAATTTTTGCCTGTAATGTATGATTTTTACTGATATGTTTTTCATCAGCAGAGGTTGGCAGCTTTCCCTCTTAGTGATCATTCTTACACCAAACCATTATCAATCAATCATAAATTGCAGAAACATTACCTCTGTATTCATTGTGGAAATGTTGAAATATAATGTCAGCATTCAATAACTCCATTGTAATAATACAAATTGTTTTGTAAGTCACAATTGTCATGGAGAAATAATATAATTTCAACATTAGCGCTATTGTTGTTTCATGAAAGCAGTCTTCAAAGATAGCTCATACTTACTTTTACATGATACATGTAAATGTACATGTAGGCTAGGCTAACTAGATTTGGAAATTACCAAAATAATCTCATCGGAGACAGTTTGATTTCACTATAACACACAATTTCCATAAACCCCAACACGAGTTAACTCGTAATAGTCTCCAACGGGTTACCTACTAGTAGATACCCTTTGCATCTTTGAACACCTAATTACTGCAGTTGATTTCTGTGGCAGGGCTATATTGCTTCATCATTAGGGTGGGGGGAATACATGTAACATTTGGCAGTGACTAAAGTGCAGCAATGTTCGTTTTGCAAAACTACGTACAGCATAGGTACATGTACGTATGTTCATGTCCATACTTGCCTCATGGTGTGAAGTTTCTCAGTATTGATTGGAGTATTTTCGTTCTGGACACATACCCTGGATATGATATTGATTTTTTTGTCCCGTAAGTGGTGTTGTTTGCACAAGTTGAAAGTCTAATTTGATTCTGCTATGCTTCTGTTTTTCACCATTGTGATACATTGATAGACTCCTAAACTTCAAATGGTACATCCCAAATGTCTGCTTCCAGTAGTTAAAACATGGACGATTCCATTGTTGAGTAGGGGAAGTGAAACAAAAACAGTGTCTACATCAATTCCTGATGATGAATAATTCTCAACTTTTGTCTCTATGAATGTACTTAATCCCATATTGTCAGAATTAAATTAGCATCCCTAAAATCAAAGTACAGTTTGAGGCATTCACTGTAGATACATGTACATGTACATGTACCATAAGGGCAGGGAGAAAATTATTTATTTATTTATTTATTTATTTTCTAGTTTTTTTTTTTTTTGGGGGGGGGGGGTTAGTTTTCCTCTTTCAGTGCATTCCAGATACCCTTTTGTATTGAATCCTATGGCAATTTACAGGGGCTCTTTTGCCATTTTGGCGGCAAAATCGCCCTGCGCCCCCATGTATTTTTTCCCTACATAAGGGTAAGTGTTGTCCATGTATGTGCAGTATTATTTATGTACAAAGTTTATCACACATTCTTGTGCATTGGTACATGTAGGGCAACTGGTTTTGATGTCTTGCATTAGATAATATTCATCAAGGTATCTTTCTCTGGATGTAAATCAGTACTGATTTAATTTATATTAACCATTTTATCCATGAAATGCTAATCAACCCGCTGGAGACTAAGTACGAGATATCTCGGGACGGGGTCTATGGAGAATGCATGTTATATGAAAATCAAATCGTCTCCAACAGATTAATTTTAATTAGTAAAGAAAAGCCTTGTGTAAACATATCAGAAATGAGGGAATTTGATTATTGCCTATGGCTAAATTTATGTTTGAAAGTAGGGTAACCATCAAAACCTTTATGTATTAAAAAATAAAACTAAAATCAGCTGACTCCTAAACTTAAAATTGAATTATGCCACCCAGCTAATTCTGTGTGTTTTACTTGTGCAAGTATAATCAACTGCAACAGGGTGCTCATAACTTTCCTTTCCAGGGTTTTGGAATTATTTTTAAATGCGGTGTGATCATCACGAGGTTCACCACTACTCAGGGTTACCTCAAGATGACTTAATGATTAGACGTGAGTTTAGTTCCAAAATGTCTTTTTAAACTACATGCACTTACGTGTACATGTATGTATTAATATGGGACCTAGGTGTTAATGTATTTAAAGTGCTACTCAGGCAATTGAAAGACAACATACAATATGGAAAAAAAAAATCATCACTCAAGTTTTCAACTTTCTATTCCATACAGTATGTGTTATACTTTATGAAGGATGCATTAATATCACGCCGTCCCCATGCTATCAATGCAAAGTTCCTAAGTACAGCCTTTTGGCATGTGTACAGTACCGGTAATTTAATGTTGGAAGCAATATGGGTAATGTTCAACTTACAGTTTATGAAATTTTACACCTTAAGAATTATATTTGATTGTGAAAAATTCAGTCTATGTTTCTAGTGATACATTACAAGTCCAGATACCCAATTACTATACGCAAACAGTTTAAATAGTTTAACTCTTAACGTGCCAAAGTTGTAGATCTGCACCAGATAATACACATAAAGCCCATAGAGGTTTAAATCCCCTGGCATTTTAAGAGTTAATGTCACAAATTTCACTGTGAGGAGTGTAAAAAAAAATCAAACAATCAGCCGTTTTAGTATCAGTTGAAATTGACACATACCAGGATGTACATGTATGTGAATTATATTGCTAACTTTTGCAGGTACACTGTAGCTTCAGACCTGATTAAAGTGATAGGCTAACATTGTGGAGCTTCAATTTAAAAAAATGTAAAATTTTGATATCTGAACTACATAGCAGTGTTCATATGGACAAATAAACACCCTAGAATAAGAAAAAAGTTTGGAAAGTTACACTGCCAATGGCAAGTTATGCATGAATAAACAATTAAAACTCGGGGCGAGTTTAAATGGCCTAGGTGTACGCACAGTAAGTCTATGGAAGAAAATGGGCAGGTGAATGCGATCAACTTACGATTTTCACTTTTTTAAAGCACTAAATCATCATTTTGAAATACAATTTTTTCAGGGCGTCATTTTTAGACCTTATCGAAGACAATGGTAGCATGGGGAATCATGTAGCTCAGATTTTTTTAACTGTGGTAAATGTTAGCCAATACCTTTAATGGGTGTTATCCAACCACCTACGGCCGCTCCAAAACACAACCTTTCCATAGAGGTTTTGTACAAGTGACTCGAGGCCGGCCTCAAGTACAATTCTGGTGAAAACTCACATGATTTACATGTACATGTAGTTCTTTTCCATTATGCAATATGATAACTTTGTATATTTCTCACATCATGGAGGTAGATGGAAACTCCTTGCTCACACACACGACAGATCAATATTAATGTGTACAGTATGTGTTATGTACATGCACTGTATGTGTTCTGCCATGTGCAGTAAAGAGGAACATCCACATACATGTACTAATTATAGGGTGTGTATTGATTTTCAATTTCAACAGGAAATGGTCTAATTAATGGTGCTGTCAAACATGAGTGATATCAGTATACCTCAAGTTGATTATGAAATCCAGTTGACTACAGTAGTTGTGCAATTTAATGGCATTGAAAAATATTAATCCCTTCAGTCCCATACTCAGAATGTCTCATGCAATTTTTAAGGAGTTGTTTACTGAGAGGGTTAAATAAAGAGTCTAGACTCGTATCAGGTTGCTTTGAATAAATGCATAAAAGCCAGAAGGAAACATGATAGTGAAAACTATGAATTAAAAAAAATTGACAAATACTGATTTTTTGAAAATTGTGTAAAAATAATTACATGGTGGTATAGCGTACTCTCTATGAAAAAAATAACCCTTTGTATTTCATACATGTATTTTAAATTGAACTCTGAAATTAATCTTGTGGGGTCTTTTTTTCCATGTTTTCCAGATTATACAGTTATTTATGCATGTACATTTTATAATATGAAAATTGAGGGATTTCTTGTATACCAAACAAACAAACAACCCCCCAAGAACAAACAAAAAACAAAACAAACAAAACATTGCAATGCAACCCACTAATTTGTAGTGTTCTTCAGAATTTTCACAGACTTTCTCTTTCATTCTGCACTTTTTTCTCAATTATTCACCAAATGTGTTTCCGTATGTGTAATTATTGTTCAGATTATTTTATTGAAATCAGCATAGTATGATAAAGGGTGAACGTTCCCTTTAAGCATAATTGTTCACATAATGCATATTTTGCTGCAGGGTTTCACTGTACCTGTCCTTACATGATGTACCATAAATACATGTACCATCCTATACAGTGTAATAATTTGATAAATTGTACTATTAATATTACAGATAAATGGAATAAATGTGCCCAGTTTTACAGCTACATATTTGAATCATGCCATTTCTTGAGCATCTAAATCAATTTATTGCAGCAGCGCTGCAATATGACAAGTCCATGTATGGTCATACTCGTATGGTTGCAAATTCATACTTCAAAAGTCAAACATAGCCCTGGGCCGTTTTTTTTCTCTTCGAGTGATATATGTGTGTGTTCATCGATTTTATGCCATATTTTTAGTCAGCAGTATTACCTGAAGTCGTACAGCGATGTCTATGGTTTCGGGGGAAAGAAGGACAGAAATGAGACAAAAATTCTCCCAACTGTGCTAAAACGGAAGCTGAATTTGAGCAGTATGGTGTGCTCTGATGATAAATGGGAGAAACACTGGGAGTGCAAAATGTGTTGAAATCTAATTACTGCTTCAATCAGATGTTATGACTTGATATATTTGTTTTTGCCATGAAACATATCTACATGTATATACCTGTACCTGCATACCCATATCATGATACAGTGTATTACAGGTGTTGGCTGCTTCACAAAATTGCTTAAATTTTGTGTAGAAGGTAATAGAGAATAAGCTTTTTGTAAATTTCCACTTGACTTATCTCGGGAGGAGAGAAGGAATTAAGTAACCTAGTAATATGCATACCTAAACATTCATATCCAAGTACATGTAACATGCATTGTTAATACACTAACATTTTTAAAAGAAAAAAAAATATCCCTTTCATTCATTTAAGAAAATACCACCTTATAAGAAACAAAACACTGATATGCTATTGTCCAAACTATGCTGCATGTTAAACATTAGACGACAAAATAACAATGTACCGTAATGGTCACATATTTTTAGACATGAAGCCATTTTTATTTTCCACTTAGATCATGTTTTCAACAGTGTGGCCTGCCAACGTGGCTAAATCACGTCTGTGACATTTGTTTTGATAATTAGATTTTCTTGTTTCTCATGTTTACCAGATTTAATGGCCAGGTGGGTGGAATGAAGCTCTGCAAAATTGTTTATGTCAGATCCTTAACCCTTGAATTACCCAGGTTGACCTATGTCCTTCAGTTTTTTTTAATTGTTTAAAGATGATCATCAAATCATATTGTAATTATTATTGAAAAAAAAACTCATATTTTCAGCAAAAATATCTTCTGGCTAGTGGTACCTTACGAGTAATTATTTTGTCTTTCACTATCCGAAAGAAGTTTAGATAAATGATATTTTAAAATTTGAAATTAAGATAAATAGTTTCAAAGATACAAAAAATGTAGAATTTTGGTCATTTTGTCCTGCACTACACCTAAAACAAAAAAATAAAACAAACACAAAAACAATTTATAATCATCTTATACTTGACCTGTGAAAGATAATGAAACTACCATCTCCATAATTTCCTATCATTGCTGTGTATTTCATCTACATATTCCTCTACTACTAATCATGGAAAGATTAATATTTCATAGTTGCCAGTGTATTGTACTATAGATTAACTTTCTGTTTTAATCAAAGAAATTTATTTCAAGTTCCTTGGTTGCTATAGATACCACATGTACATGTAGATGAAATTCATTATTGTGCAAGTTATCTTTACATATATAGCATGTACAGGTGATGATACTTGTTCTCAGATTGATAAAAAAACCCCAAAAATGTTTTTGGATGTCTCGTATGTTTCTGTGGTAGCAACAACAACAATAACACAAAGAATACACTCTATTTCAGAGGATAAAATTCTTGTGAAGAACAGGGCCATATTATTGTAATTAGCAGAAAACATGCAGAAATATTAAAAGCGGAATACTGGGGTAAAGTGTGTAAAATGGTTTATTATGTTTTATGTAGACATATTAAAAAAAGAAATAAATGTACTACATGTACAAAGGAGTGTATCAGCAGTGTATGGCTTAAATTTATCATTCACTATAGTTTCACTGTAAATGTCACTATTTGTAGTTGACCTCATTCTGCTGACTTCAAATGATCTCAAATAGACATGTGAATGGGCTATTTCCACTTTGGCAAAACAAATTTGCAAAGCAAACAATGTCACAACAGATTTTGTATTCTGAGTTCTGACTGGCTGTGTTATCATCCATGGTTGGACAGGTCCTGTAGTTGCTTTCAGCTGGTCTTGGACAGGTCTGGACCAGGCTCAATACATGTTTAACCTCATCAGTCCCAGTAGCTGGTTGGATATGTTCTAATTCTGTGCTATGAAATGATTTCTCAGACCCATGACCGAATGTCCGACATTTGCTCCAGCAATTATTTCATCCACTAACCCTGACCTCAACCTTAAAACCCAAGTTTAGATTTAGGGATTTTTTTTTATTTGAAAGCTTTGTGCCCCAAAGTCATATCTCAGTAATAACAGATTCTGAATATCTTTCGTTTTTTTTTTATTAATTAATGAGATTTTTGACTGTATTTTACATTATAGCATCCAAAGGATTAATAAGGTGTTAAGGTTATCCAAATTATACCTCATCTAAAAGAGCAGAGTCTGCTCTTTCAGATGAGGTATAACTCATATAACCTTAACACCTTATTAACCCTTTTAATGCTATAATGTAAAATATAGTCAAATCTCGGTGGTCTAAACTTGGGTTTACGCCTGAACCCTCAACTTCCTAACCTTAACCCAAAACACTAACCCTAACCCTATATCTTAGCTAGAAAGCGCGGAATGGCACACCCTAAACCTAACTCTTTGTCTTTCTGAGGTATTGTACACCTGCGAACAACTGTCGCTGCGTGCAAATGTTGACTCACCCCTACCATATAACATACACAAAAATAAGTTCCCCTAAACAAGTGTCTGTGAATTTCCAAAGTCAGGAACTTTGACAAGCTATAAATCGCAGGTACACATGTTACTGCCTTATTAGCTTACCTTTCGTGAAAAATTTAGAGCTGACATCTCTTCACGCTTCAGGTGAGCCGATTTAATGCAAAAATGGCCACTTTTGTCAAGTTCACATGCCTAATTTCGTTACTTGAGCTTAAACGATACTCGGACAGATTTACAGTTTGCCAACAACAGGCATGCAGACGTGGCTTTCATTGACTAGCCGACAAAGTGTATGACTTTGTGGCATATTTTCACGGTCTGACTGAGCACAAATAAAATGGAGAATTGCGGCACCTTTTAACATCTTTGAATGTTTATTTTAATTAAATCACATCAAACATTTTTGAAACGTATGGTATGATTTCAAAAACCATATTGAAATATCCAATTTATGTCACGGTTGAGTGAACACGGATTAAATGCCCAAAATATGATATTTTTAAGTTTTTGAAAAATATTGCTTTAATTTTAAGCAGAGAGAAACAGATGAATGATGATATTCACTTTTATGATAGACCGATGCATGCCTGTAGATGATCCTATAGCATTTAATTTACGATTTCACACTTCACTAAGCACAAAGGTCTGGAAATGCAGTTTACTCCTTATGGCCTAAAATAAAACATTTTTTTCTACAGGTTGCGCATATCATCATCCTTGGGAGGGTTGCCCGATTCCATTTTGATAAAAACTGCGATGCGCCACACTTCAATGAACAGAAGATATGGGCAAATTATGAAAATTAGTTGAAATTTTAACGTCATGTACTTTCTACAGGTGACGCAATAAATCAGTTTGAAGTGTGGTCTATTATTGCAAATGGTCAATTAATGATCTGTGTAAAATTTCATGAGAATTGTCGCAGTTGAATGGTTGCAAAACAGTAAATGAAAATACCCATGTTTAAGACGTCTAAAATAGTGAAATCGCTCATTGTATGGGGTGCCGATGCGGCCACGAGTAGGCAGAAGCTGCGCTGAGACATAAAAATGATCAGGTATGGTAGCGTTACTCTGATGCCCTTCTTGAGACGCTTAAAGCATTATCTAACATGGTTTTGAAAAATTCCGCGGTAATCGGGGAAGTGTTACTGTACATGATTGTACCTCCGATGATTCAATGTCTGAACGTAGCTTCATTCTACTCGTGGCCACATCGGCACCCCATACAATGAGCGATTTCACTATTTTAGACGTCTTAAACATGGGTATTTTCATTTACTGTTTTGCAACCATTCAACTGCGACAATTCTCATGAAATTTTACACAGATCATTAATTGATCATTTGCAATAATAGACCACACTTCAAACTGATTTATTGCGTCACCTGTAGAAAGTACATGACGTTAAATTTCAACTAATTTTCATAATTTGCCCATATCTTCTGTTCATTGAAGTGTGGCGCATCGCACTTTTTATCAAAATGGAATCGGGCAACCCTCCCAAGGATGATGATATGCGCAACCTGCAGAAAAAACGTTTTATTTTAGGCCATAAGGGGTAAACTGCATTTCCAGACCTTTGTGCTTAGTGAAGCGTGAAATCGTAAATTAAATGCTATAGGATCATCTACAGGCATGCATCGGTCTATCAAAAAAGTGAATATCATCATTCATCTGTTTTTCTCTGCTTAAAATTAATGCAATATTTTTCAAAAACTTAAAAATATCGTGTTTTGAGCATTTAATCCGTGTTCACTCAACCGTGACATAATGGATATGGTTTTGAAAAATCATTCATACGTTTCAAAATATGTTTGATGTGGAATTTAATTAAAATAAACATTCAAAAGATGTTAAAATGCCCAATTTCTGCATTTTTATTGTGTGCTCAGTCAACCGTGAAAATATGCACACAAGTCATACACTTTGTCGGCTAGTAACTGAAAAGCACCTTGCATGCCCTGATGTGGCAAAAATGTTAAATCTGTCCGAGTATCGTTAACTCAAAGTCATGAAATTAGGCATGTGAACTTGAAAAAGTGGCCATTTTGCCATTAAATCGTGCTCACTGAAGCGTGAAGAGATGTCTAACTCTAAATTTTTCACGAAAGGTAGCTAATAAGTGCAGTAACATGTGTACCTGATTTTAGCTTGTCAAAGTTCCTGCTTTGGAAATTACAAACACTTGTTTTAGGGGGAACTTACTTTTTGTGTAGTGTTTAGTATCATTTCCAAGTACCAAATTGTGTGTAAATTGTTGCCTGTGCTAATCATTGACCATAACATCCAAATATGTACATGTGTGAGTTGTATTTATTTTTCAATTTCATTATTATCAAGTTTATCCTCTTTGTAATGAATTTTCTCCAGTCTCCCTACTTGACAGTTATCCCATTTTTTTTCAGATCTTACAGCTGTACAAGTTCTATAGGTTGCTTCATGTACATGTAGATTGTTAGTGTTAACAGGGCCTTGGTGTATTTACCTTTCAGAGGCAATAAAATCTTGTACAAATAGGGTTAGTCTGTTGGGTATATTTGCAGGACAAACAACATAACATGGTTCTGTTGTTGTGTTTTCATTGGATTAGTCACCAAAAACAAACAGACTGTACAAACTTGAACACAATATGACAAACTGATGATGTAGAGTAAATTTACCATTTAATAATGCACTCATGAAGTCATTATCCAGAAGATACAGTACAGAATGTTCCATTCACTAATTTATTTCTTTAATAGATTTATTTTAGCTCCAAAGGAACAGTAAAACAGTGATTATGTCTTTGTTAATGCATATTGATTTGGTTGTTCAAACTTGCTTGAAAATAAAATGTTGATCATTGATCTGAGAACGGTGATGAAATTATCAATATATTTATTCATTCACGTATCAATTTACTGATAAAGATGTTTAATATGTACTGGCCCATTATAATATAAACACTGCACAAAAAATAAGTTCCCCATTCTTGAAAATTCCATAACTTTTTAAAGAAATGGTTTTGAGCAGAATAATTTGGCAAGAGTGTTTCTGCACTCATTGACTACCTTCTGTGTGAAAATGTGATTGATCCGTCAAGTCATGCATGAGTGAGCACTAGTGTTGCACGACTAAGTCGCCAAAAGTCGCAGTCGTGACTTTCGTTGAGGAGTCGCAACGCCGACTTTAGAAACGCAAGAATCGACTCCATGAAATCACATGTATGCCATATAAACCAGTCCAAACATCGACAATGTGTGGGACTATGACAGGAAGTCAATTTTTGAATGATCATAATCCCAGTTGAAACAACACAAGTACAAAAATAATTTTCAACATGAACTTACTATACTGAACTGTCATTGTGTAGGCTGTAGTGTGCTTCATTTTACCTACTGATCATACCGACAGAATTGAATGCCAAGAGTCGGAAAATAGAGTCGCGACTTTTGATCAGCGACTAGTCGACTCCCCCAAATCCTGGAGTCGTGCAACATTAGTGAGCATGTAATAAAGGCAAAGATGTTCCTTTTCAAAAGTTATAAGGGTCATTTTGAGGGATTTGTGATGCAGGATTTTGACAAATTCTGTTTCGGTTGAATGATTAAGCGCTATTTATGTTAATCAGCTATCGTTTGACCCCCTAACAATTCTTTTGGCACTTTTCACATATTTATGCTTCAGTGAGCTCAATTTAACAATTTCCACCCATCTTCAATTTTGAAATTGTAAAATCAATTATGTTTATTGAAAAAATTGAAATCCGATATTTTTCAGCAAAGTGTATCTTTACACGTATGGACATAAGAGGTTGTAACCATGTCAGAGTTCAGTGACAACACTTTATAAATAAAGCAAAAAATACCATTATTTACCATTATTTTGGCATAAGAGATGACTCCTGTGACATTTTTGCCTTTAATTCATGCTCACTCATGCATGGCTTGGCGGATTAATCTTATTTTCACACAGAAGTTAGTCAAGGAGTGTGGAAATGTTCCTGCTAAGTAATTTTTTAAAACTTATTTCATTAAAAAGTTATGGTATTTTGAACAAGGGGGAACTTACTTCTTGTGTAGTGTTTAGATAAAATATTTTTTTTTATGGAAATACCAAACAATCATACATGTACATGTATATGCACCTTAACTTTTAGTAAAATTGGACTTTTGATACTATTTATTGAGGGGAAAATGTTACCAATCCATGCAGTTTTAACTATTGCTACTTGCCGAGTACTGGCTACTGGGCTAATACAAAGGTCAAACCCAGTTGCAATAGCTCTCAAAAACATTTCATGTTGCTAGAACTCTCTCTTGGTTGTTTTTCCTGGCTACAGCCCAGTTGTCTTGACATCATGTTGTGTCTTCTCATCCTCACCAAGCAATTAGGCTTGACTTGGATCGATCTCCTTTCACAGGACAAATAGATTCCATCTCTACTAGCATCAAAACGATCGTTGGGGTGGGGGGGGGCAAGGGGACTGGAAGCCATCTTTACCACATTATTGAATGCTAATAGTTTTGTGTGGCCACTCTTCCCCTCCCTGTAGTAAAACAATCTTCTCAATTTTACAGGCAAGTACATGCTTCAAAAGGGTCTAATGGTCTTATTTTTGATGAATTTGAACCCCCCTTTTTATCTTAGACTTCACTCACATTGATCTTGTTTGACATTACAAATAGATATCATCCCTACTAGCATTAACCCGGTGGAGACGATTTGATTTTTCTTAAAACACACATTTTCCATAGACACCAACACGAGTTAACTCGTACTTACTCTCCAACGGGTTAAAACTAGGGTGGGGCCAAGGGGATTGGAGACCCCCTTTACTGCATTATTGAGTGTCAATGTTCTGGAGGTTTCTCTTCCCCCTCCCTTTATCTAATAAGTATTTTCAGTTATCCATGCAAGCAAAACCATGCCTCACATGGACTAAACAGCGTCATCAATTCTCAGTTGAACTTGACCCCTCCCCCAACCTCCAATTTGAAGTGTCTGCGGGGCACTAACGTTCATCTCTGTCAGTTGTGTGTATGTTTAGTGTATTTCAATTGCAAAGTGATGGAGATGCAGGGGAAGTAGGAATAACATGTAGTGTACAGTGTTTTTTGCAGTCAGATGTCATGTTATTTTTTCTTGTAGACTAGTTAAATGTGGTGTGTTTTGGCCATTTGTAGTTGAAGACACCTCAATCTAGCTTGTTTTGATACTGACAAAATGATTTAACATGTTGTTGACCTAATTAATTCTGGAATAGCCAGAAAGGCCTTAAAGGCACATTGTTTCCAATATTAACAAGAATGTTTAACTGCATGGTCTTTCATGTTATCAATGTGTGAAGCTATACACAAATTGCACTCAAAAAGTGCTTAAAAAGATTGTGAAAATGTATAAGGAACTTTTGACCATATTAAACTACAGTGTTAACAGAAATCTAACAGTTACTGTATACACTGAATATTTCATGGTGGTGTAAAAATTTTCACTTCCTAATTTTCCTGTACCAAGTGAATGCAAATATACAATAAAATAGCAAAAACATACTCTTGCAAATCTTTGTCTTGAAGCAAAATCGCGAAAATATATGTACGCAAAATACATACATATGGCGTATATAGTAAGTGTTCTTTATTATCAAGGTGGTACTCATTTATATTGATGGTTTAACTATTGAGCTGTTTATTTATCATCCATTTGAACATACCTGTCAGACATCAAAGTTCAACCATTTTTAAGATGTCAATGTAAACAAGAAAAGCAACCTGGCATGTTCAACTCTATTAATCCATCCCCTACAAGATTCTGCATTCCCCATAGAGTTAATACATGGTACATCTGGTTTCCATAGCCAGTGGGTTAAAGGCATTGTATAACAATGTTTCCAGTTTAAAAAAATCTGAGCTACATGATTCCCCATGCTACATGTACCAGTGTCTCTGATACGGTCTAAAAATGAAGCCCTGAACAAATTTCAGTAAATAAAACGATCATTAAGCATGTTAAGTGCTTTAAAAAAGTGAAAATCATTGAGAGACCATTCGAGCTTTCCCCCATAGATTGCCGTGTTGCCAGATTTTCTGATTGGCCTGAGAATAGATCAAATGTGCCAATTTTTATCCTGTACATATTTTACAAGTGACAGATAAACTGTCTGAACTTTTCGTATGTCTAGGGTGATTATTTGTCCAATTCCAAATGCTGTCAGATATGTTAGATAGCAAAATTTGACAAACATGGGTCTTCTATAATGATATACACCATTAACCCGTTCCCTTCAAGAGTGTGCATTCCCCATAGAGTTACATCTGGTTCCTGAAGCCAACGGGTTAACGATCAAGTGAAAATGACCAACAGCGTTGCCTGATATCCTACCCTATCTCTAAAATCATCCCCTGCCTGTTTTCCAACCATTAATTTTAACACTCTCTTCCCACTTCATTTCATTTGGTTTCATCGCACTTGCCGTCCCGTCTCAGATCATCTCCACGTTACCATGCAGCCTTTACCGGTTCTAATAATAGAAGATATGTATCTCTTTCATCTGAGATATATTCCCATTTTCTTCCCTGAAATCCAGGTGTTTTCTGCACAGGAAACTAATGTCATTGGAGAAAGCCCTTTCTCCACATTGCTTGAAATCATGACAAATTTAGGGATGTGTGTTCTCTTAGAATCATTCAAATACATACTTGTACATCAATTTTTCCTAGATAATTTTCCTGTTCATATTTTTAAAGAAATAGGAAGAAGAATTAACCTAGGCTAGCATAGTAATACTTCACCTGAAGTATATTCTGTGGTAGATGTTTTCCTGAAGACAGGAAACTAAGATACATGTATTCCATGCATTGTAATATAAATACATTTTTCTAAAAGGCTGAACAAAAAAAATATAACCAATGAAAAAAGAAAGCACAAAAGAATGTTAAAAGAAGCAAACAAGGGAAAATGAAAGAAAGAAGGAAGAAATAAAAAAAAACGAATCCTTTTAAAGTCTGGTAAGTCAACATAACTTTATTATGATCTAGTAAAGTGTGTTCTTATAACACATGTACTACAGTAGATACGCTGCAGTTGAAATTACCATATTGTAGAACTTAGAGTTATCATCTTTATTTACTTGTACAACACCTACTGGTAGTTATCACTGTCCAGTGTGATGGTAAAAACACAGAGCTATCCACTGCAGTTCTTTTATGGGAATAAATGTCTATTATGTCAACCCCAGTTGTTCCAAACCGCGTAAACACTCAGATGATATCATATTTACCCTAAATGGAAGTACATTAGGGGAGCTCGTTAGATGATCAATAAATGTGGGGGTACCTCACGTATTTATCTGGAGTAACATTCAAAGTGGAGTGCCTCCTGCTCGCTATTTTCTGATTTTATTTGTTGAAAGACATTTGATGATGTACATGTATAGTCTCATCCACAGTCCTTTGCAAGAGTTTGTTGTTTGTCGCAAATAGTATCCTTTATTTGACTTCATGTACAATACTCTACATGAACATGACAATTGACATTGAAGGTCTTGACAAGGGACTACATGATAGTGTTTTTCTTTCTGTTTTGTTTTACATAATTTGTAAGCCTTTACGTAGATCTCTAAACTTTTGTGTTTCATTAAGGTTAAAAGAACACTTTACTACATATTTTGTCATCAGGACTTTTAAAAAGATTTTTTGTCAATATCTTTATATGAAAAATTACAAGCTGCAACATGTACATTGGGGAGTTAGGTATGCAAATATTTCAAATAAATCATTGATTCAGAAAAAAAGATAATCATTTCATATGTACGTATTACACAAAAATCACAGTACTTAGACAATACTGGGAACACATACCGTAATATATGAACTGCTGCATGAATACTGTTTGCATGAAATCATTTTGCTTGGAATAAAACATAATTCCTGAATTTATTGTAAATGATTTCCTATAGGGGATTTAATAAAAACATTCAGGAATAAAACTCTGCAATTATATTGTAATGGAGCAGCTTATTCATTATTATCATTATTATGCTAGGGAGATGGGTTTGATATTTTGGATGCTTTGGCTGACTTCACTCATTCTAATAACTATTTTGACAAAAATAATTGATTGGATATATTCTACAAAGAAACACAGAGAATGGGGAATATGTGGAAAAAATGCAGGGGACGTATGATCTAAAGCATAGGTACTGAGACATTGATTTGTATGTCATTGTCAGGTCAAAAGACCGCACTAGTTGAATTAACTGAATGAATGATACACGTTTAAAAATAGATTTAGTATTTTGAAAATAATGGATTGTAGAAATATACATGGGGGACATGTACATAAATGGTTGAGGTAGAAAGTTTTTTGTTTTGTTGGTACTTTATACAATTTCATAGGATGTGAATGTGGTAATTTCAGGAAGTTTATTCAAAGCAGAATTTGACATATTGTACATGTATAAACACAGGAAAATGGCAAACAAAAATAACTGGGGAATAATAATGCATCAATGTCAATATCGTGAACTATTTTTATTTTACGTCATTAAACATGGTTAGATTGTGGTATTAACTATGATCTGGTAATCATGCCAAACTAAGTAGATTAATCCTGGGAGTGCATTTGGAATTACATGTAGAGATAAACATTGAAGGCAATTTAATTTATCCATTCATTTGTAAACTTGTTAGTGTTCCATTGCAGCAGATGATATTTCTATTCCTTTATTAATTTGTTTATTTATTTATTAATTAATTTTTTTTTTTTGGGGGGGGGTGTGACGGGAGTGGAGGGGAGGAAGAGAAGACGAAATGCACTATAATATCAAAATGCACTAAAGGGGCTTTGGGAGCAAGTACTGTTTTCTGGCATACAGTACCCCGTGGTTCTGCTACCCGTACATTAAACTGACAATGTTCAAGGACATGGATATTGAAATTGCCCAGGACATGACCTAGAAACAGAATTTGATTTTCGTTTGCAGCAAAAGAACAACGCACAAAAAAATCGCCGAAAGGCGAACTAACAACAAAAACAATGAATTTGTCTCCTTCACTTCGCTGCAGCGTTACGTCCACAGGAGCTCCTTCATATTTTATTCAGATCTATTCTCGGCTATTTAATATCTCTGTGCCTGGAGGGAACAACGCCTAATTTTTGTAATTATCTAACAAGGTGTGTGGTTTCCGCGTGTTTCTCCTCGCTGTTCCCGCGACATTCCCCCGGTGGGAGGATCTGGGAGCCATTTTCGGTGCTGGGTAAAGCGATACTCCCTGTGAATGGGCTGCGACAAAAGCCAAGGTGTTCAAACAAGGGTTCGCAGATCAATATGATGACATGCGTGAATACTGCGTTTAATACCACGGCTAGATTTCATCCTGGCATTATGCTGCAAGTTTTGTGTTACGTATGTGTTCAACGTGCAATTCGCTGATGAACATTATGATAGAGTAGTGGTACTTTGCTCAAAGTACATGCTCACATACTACACTGATGAAAAGAAATACTCTCTCTTTCTCACACATGTGTGCACATGCACACACACACACATGCCATTACACACACACACACACACACACACACACACACACACACACACACACACACACACACACACACACACACACACACACACACACACACACACACACACACACACACACACACACACACACACACACACACACACACACACACACAC
>JZLH01S0371563.1:99888-123225 GCA_001188425.1 Eucidaris tribuloides
GAAGAGAGTACGCTTTCAGGCTAAGTACCTTTAAATATTTTGAGAAAAATGGGTACTTTTTCAGTTGAATCTTATTTTCTGAAAAATAGAGGCATTTCATTTCAGTCTTGCAAGTAAAATCCAAGTGGTACCACATATTTTGGTCTTTTCTACTTTCTATATTCTTTTGGAGTCAAAGTTGGTATTACAGATTATTTCACATGGATCCCAATTTCAAAGATACTTTGGCAAGAAGGATCACTCTGAGTAGTCTTAACTGCCCACATCCTTTTCCACCTAAGTTGAATCAAATCTGAGTAAAACAAGTTTCGGTGTGCAAATCATGAAAACAAATTTTATGAAGATATGCACCTGTAGCTTGTTTTCGTATTTAACTCCTGCAACTGTAACTAAGACTGTCAATATCTTTTCTTTTAGGAATGCAACCTTAGAGCTTGATGGGGAGTCCTCCATGTTCTCCTTTGATGAAGTACGGTGGTGACCAGAGATTCTGTTTACCTGGGAGGATGGAATGGCAAAGGTAAGACTAGAGAGGGCGCAATCACACAACACAGCGTAGAGTCCCCAAATGAACAATGAGCATATATAACCAATTACGTTCCCGATCATTAATGAGAAAAAAACCCAATAAACCATTTCGTTTTTCTAAGATTACAACAATTTGATTTTGAAATTAGGCTTTATTTTGGTGGGCATAGATAATTGTTTTACTGTAATGATAAGTTATTTAATATTCAATTAATTGTAATTGAAATTGAACACATCAAACTGGCTTCTGGGATAAAATGAAATCATTATGATTGTAATTGTTATTATAGCAGTAAACTTTATTCATATCAATCCTGCATGCTATCAAAAATTTACCTCTGCAAACCTTTAGTAAACTAAATTTGAAGCTTATAACAGAAGCTGTCTGTAAATATTGTTTAAAAATAATCAGGTACAATGGTTAAGATATTCTCTGACAAGCTTTTCTGTACAGACTTTCTGAAATACATTAAAGCCAAGCAATGCATAGTTTTGGTAAATGGTTAAAAGAAAATTCTTTGCAATATTGTTTTTAGATACACCTACATGTATAATCTATCAATGCCCTGAAATTTGCTCGCTCTGAAGCTTTCCCGTTTTTGAGAAATTACTCAAAATGTAAATTTGGGTGTTTTTTTTTGGGGGGGGGGGAACCCAATATTTCCCATAGGTAATGCACATACCGCTAGATGTTCTTCAATAATGTTAACATCATAATTTGTCACTATAAACAATTTTCAGTAGGTTTGATGTTGTTTTGTGATGTCTGGAGTGGCTAGAATACTTTGTGAGAGATTGACAAAATATTTGTGTGATCAATCAAAACTATGTGCTTTAACTGCTTTTTTCAACTTTCATTAATGCTTGAATAAAGTATGTCCTTTCTTTTATCATGATATTTCAGGAAATAAAATAACAAAATCTTTTTCTTACCCATCCCATTAATGTGCCCATTTTTAAGACCCAGCTTTTGTTAAGTCCTCAAACTATTTTTTGTCTTTATTTTATTGTTTTATTTGAAGCCTGCTTAACCATATGATAACCAAACAGCCTTTACTGACTTGCATCATATTACTTATATATTCCTAATTTCATTTCATTTGAATATAAAGTGCAATGGTACCTTGAATTGTTATTCAATTACACTGAACATATTACAGTTGTAAATGCCTAATCCTATACTTCAATACTCTCTCAAAGGGAGGCACATAGCAGAGTCGAATTATATATTTGTTGTAATTAAATGAAACATAATTGTTACGACCTTGTTTTTCTTCTGTGCTACCATTTGACTATTGCTGTACCGCAATAAACCAAACTCCAGTTTCCTTAACCCTAAAAGGACTGGGGAGGGGGGCATGATGCACCCCCCCCCCTCGACGATTCACACAATTATTTTGAAACGCACAATGGTAGTACCATGCAATTCTATGACTTTTTTCTCTGAAGTGTTGCAAAACTTTTGAGACCAAACGGGTACAGCATTGCGACACCCCATGACTTTTCGTGAGACAATGTCATGCCAAAAATGGCCGAGAAATGGCTCATTTATGTGATTTGTGTACAAAGTCAATGGACTTTGTCTGATATCTTGAAATTCATAAAAAGGTTATTATTTTCTATTATAATTGACCTTCATAATTAATTTTCAACTAATTTTGTTTTTTAAATGGTCTGCAATAAACTTCATGGAAAAAAAACAATATAAAACAAAAGTTACAAAAACAAGGAAATACAAAAGAAATGCGAAAAAACAAACAAATACAGAAGGAAAAAATTGACTTTGGCAATTTTGAATGATGAAAACAAAGATTACTTCTGCAAAAAATTACAATATTTCAAGTGAAATTGAGCGTTTTACTTGCAAATCATGTTTTTTCTTGCATAAATTTGCATAATTAATTCATATTAATTAGAGATTGATTTTTTCCCCAAAATTACTATACGGACTTAGAGTTTATGTTGAAAGGAACCTGCTTGCCAAATTTCAGCTTGGTCGCGCGCTCCACGGCCGAGATCAGAAAGGGGGGGGGGGCATCATGGCCTCCCTCAGTCCTCAACACCTCCGAAATAGCCCAGTCTTTTTAGGGTTAAAGGTCCCTCACTGTAAGTCAATCTCTGGTATCATTTGGTTATGCACTTCTTTGTGACTACTGGTTAAGAGATGCATGCACTATTTTACCCCTAACAAGTAACAAGTAAAATCCACCTGCACATCTTTATACCAATCCAACTACTCCCCTTCCCCAATTTTGTTCTTTTGTGTTTCCCTTCCAATTGTATTGTATCTTCTCTCCCCATCTCTCTCTATCTCTCGTTCCCACTTGCAGGTTTTGAGGGGTGTATGCAGGACGTTGAATACCAGGGAATGATGCTCCGCCCCACCGAGGTCATTGATACTAACCTGATGAATGGGGTCACCCTGGATGGCTGCCCCCTCCCCTCCAACCCCTGTGTGGGTGGGGACGTCACTTGTTCCAACGGGGGCACCTGTGTCAACCAGAACGGGAAGGCAGTATGTTTGTGCACGGATCCGAAATATGTGGGAGCTCGTTGCCAATTTTGTAAGTAGATTATTAACCTATTGCTTCTGAGATTCTGTAGTGTCCATAGAGTTAACACATGGTACATCTGGTTTCCGAAGCCAGCAGGTTAACTGTAGTGATTGTAGTACTGTACACATGGAATACTTGGTGGTGGTTATATTTTAGCAAATTTCACAACTAAACAACCATTTTTACTTCCTGATGTAGGTACAAAGTGCAATGAAAACACAATAACATTGCAGAAGTTGAAAATTCCTCATCTTGAAGCAAAATTATGGAAATATTTGTAGAGAAGTATGTGGTATATACAGTTAATTTTAACTTTAGTTCCTTTAATTCCAGTTAAACACAAAGTTGGGTCTAGACAAATATGAAATATTCATACGAAGTTGTATTTTTTGTTGATTACAGTCTGCGTAGCATGTTTGATTATTTAAAAGTATACAATAATTCTATTCTTGTTAAAGAGAGATAAACAAATAGCGAAAATGACGATATTTCATTATCTTTAAGACTGTCATGTTGAAAGTGACAAATTGACAAAATCAGACATCTTTTTGTACAGAACTGCTGGGAGATAACCCTATTCTGTTCAAATATCATATGTACAACCTCTCTTTCTTTACAGGAAGCAAATGGACTAATAAGATATTTGTCTGATTTATACTTTTGTTATTTATGGTGATGTATGCTTGTCTTATGTAATTATTTAATTTGTATCACACTTGGAAGTATTTACATTCTGAACCATGATGAAAGAAAACAAGAATTAAAACATTTATTTCAGTTCCAACAACTCTGTCGTCGCCAACTACAACAGTTACCGTGGTTACCACTCAAGAAATTCCAACGCGAAATGTAAGCTGGCCGTTAGAATGTGAGAGAAATAAACTTCTTGAGTTTTACTTTCATCTGACACTAAAGTGCTTGGGCGGTAATGCTTGGGCGCATCACCCATTTCATGAATCCGATAATTCCATGCGACTTTGGAGCAGCTTATGTCACATCAGTATACTTATGAAATCACTGTATCAGACATTGCATTGCTTTCACCCAGAATTGCTTCAACTAATATTCAACAATATGATAACACAAAGATGAAATTGAGAATGCAATTTTATTGAAATCAATTTTGATTGAATTTGCTTTGTGTTCTCAGCAGATAAGATAGGATACTACGAAAGGTGAGATTGAAAAAGTTGATTTATGGACTTGTACTCTTTACTCTAACTTACTTCATCTGAAATTTCCAACTTGATTTTTCAATCTTTAAGTTCACATTCTGTCACGGTTTGTGTGTTTTTCCCACTCTTGTTTGGGTATTATGGAGCTTTCACTATTTTCTACATTTTTCTGTTAACAGTGTATCAGAAATTGGTAAAAATTCCAGGCATGTCGAAAGAAAGTGATTTTTTTTACCCTCTTATCTGTCCACTTCAATCAATCTGAAACAAAAGAGACGCTCTCAGAAGCAATAAGTTAAATTGTAGCTATTCTTCTTCATGGATGTCGTGAATATATACAGGTACATGTATATATTTTTAGAAATTTAACATTCTCAACACATGAACATAACAAAAAAATAACAGATCAAACATTTGATCTAATTATTATTAATTTTATAAATAGAGAGGAACAGCTAACCTGCTCGGCATTATAAATGCTCTCTGCAAACCTTTCATTCATTAACAAAATTCATTGAAACTGCAGATATTTTACAATATTTCATTGTACTAAGTGTAGTTAAGCCATACCTTTGTGTACACAAATATTTTTGCTAATAGCAAAACATAACTACTGTCTGAAATTAACACTACATTTAAAACGTTTTTCAATGTGGCTTTTGTTGAAGTTGTTTACACTTTAAGAAGTAATTTATCAAACCATTTCCAATTTCTGGTGGTGGATTTTAATATACATGTAACTGCAAGTATGTACACATATATTCACAGGCTATTCTCATTTGTCGTATACTTAACTCGTTGACTGCCTCTAACTTTTGTGCTGTGTTTCTTACAACTGCCATGTTGCATCCACTCATGATAAATTTTCAACACTTTCTCCATGTTAACTACTTTGATAAATGCTGTTCCGTCAAGTTGTTATCGATAACAAAGACATGTATATAATCCTCATGCATCATTATAATCATCTTCATATTTCTGTCATCAAAATAAAATCTTTGCACTGGATATCTGGTATAAAAACTATTGTACATACACTCTACATACTTACATGTAACCCTCTTTGAACAGCATTGGTATGTGTGTTGAGCAGAACTTTAAGTACTTGGAGTATGCAGTGTACCAAAATCTTAATATATACTTTTCTTTCCTTTCAATAACCTACATGTTTTTCTCTCTCTCTCTCTTTATATATGTATAAATTTATTCTGAAAGAATTGCTTGAACTTGATTTTATTCAGCACTGTCTTAGTAATGCAGTTTGGTGTTGGGTTTCATCATATCAGCTTGTTGTGAAACTTGTATTTATTAATTGGAATCTGTGTCTTTTCCTGATTGATGTTCACTTTGAAATACATACAGTGTCATCACTGCTCCTCATATTTTTCATTTGTGTACTGGTATTTCCATTTCATAAAATGTGGATAATCAAACCTCTTTTATTTTAAAACTGAACCTTCAATGTTGAAAGTAAGTTTTGATTCCTGTTCTCAATTTTGCCCATTGGTGAGTATGAAACTAATTATGCAAGACCAACATGGAATTAATAACCTACGTGTTGTAGAGATTTGAATTAGTGATCCATCACCACGATACCCTGATAAAGTCACGCAACCCACGGATAAGGAAAATACCCAATATCGTTATTATGATGTAAAGTATGAAAGTGAAGTGTCCTCAAAAATCAAAAGTTTTATGACCTCCACATGTTGCAAAAGTTGGAATATCTACATATTTCACACAAAGTATTTTTCTTTCTATGTTTATGTTTCATATTAAGATGTGTGACTTTATCAGGGTATCATGGTTGACAGGTCACATATGTGGCAATCAGTGGTTTCATTATGGAAAGCAGTTTGTTTCAAGATTCAACTAAATATTTAAAATCCAGTATAAATTCTATATGACATAGAGGATATTGTGTAGGCAATGAAACTACCATTTGTGACAACCTATTACTCATTGGAGACAATTTGATTTCACTATGAGATGCATTTTCCACAGTCCCCAACACAAGTTAACTTGTACTTAGTCTCCAACGAGTTAACTTGGTGGAGGCGTGCCAGTTATAACAACAACTACATGTAATGTATGCAAGTTGCACTTGCGATATTAATTTTTTTTTATAGTAACATGTGAAGGGATAAAGCTCCCCACCATGCCCTGAGAAAAAACATCAATGAATTTGAATACATTATGAAAATAGTCATGTTGCTTGTCCCCTAATCTCAGATACCTACAAGAGTTCCTGTGCCGAGTACTACTATTCCGGAGACCAGCAGTCTGGACCCAAGATGGTGGACCTGGATGGAGCAGGACGGTTTGAACCCGTCTACATTTGGTGTGACTTCAGGTGAGATGGATTCACAAAAAAATATGTTCTTGAATTTCTAGAAGTTCATCCAGATATTATATCTCTGATAATTTACTGACCATTGCTCGTCTAGACAAGCAAATTTGAAAATCTTGCTGATCGATAACATATTTGATACTATTATGATGCATATGAGTTATAAAAACCTCCCTGACTACTGATTGAAAACTCCCTGATTCAACTATAGCTGTAAATACATGTGGTTCTGTAGTACAGTTTGTACATGTATGTGCTGTAAAATAAATGTTAAATTAACAAACAACCCCAAAACATCAGCACACAACAAATAGGTGAGTTCAAAAGTGGTTTTACACACCGTGGCATTAACCTACTTACAAAATTGTCCAATTCGGCAAGTGAAATTGTCAGAATGGCCTTTGGAATTTCGGAATATATGTAATTTTTTTTTTACAGACACAAATTGTTGTGTCAAAGTGATAGTAGTAGCAATACAAGTAGTAGAAGTAGTAGTAGTAGTAAAAGTAGTAGTTACATTAATAGTCGCAGTAGTAATAGTTGTAGTTGTAGTTGTAGTAGCAATAGTAGTAGTTATAGTAATATTAGTAGTATTAGTAGTAGTAGTAACAGTAGTAGTGGTGGTGGTAGTAGTAGTAGTGGTAGTAGTAGTGGTGGTGTTAGTTGGAGGAGTAGGAGTAGTAATAGTAGTAGTAGTAGTAGTGGAAGTAGAAGTAGTAGTGGAAGTAGTAGTACTACTACTTCCACTACTACAGTGTGTCTCAAAAATAATTGTGCAAGTCAAAAGCGCCCTCTTAGGTATTGTGAAAAACATTTTGTGACGTCATGCTTACATCGTCATCAAGAGCATAGTCTTAGCTTTCAAATACCGTTTGTTCTGTTCAGTTTGCTTGTTTTAATCCTGAGATATGTTCAATTAACAACGAAAAGGTAAAATCACAAATGTGCCACTTTTACTACAGTCAATATAGCATCAGGCCCTCTTCCAGTAAGAGTGACACAGTTGTGATTTCTCCGTTATGCTGTTTACAAGATATCTCGAGATTAAAACAAGCACAATGAACAGGACAAACAGCATTTGAAAGCTAAGACTTTGCCCTTAATGTTGACGTAAACATGTGTCACAGCAGTATTTTCTAACTGTCAAGAGGGCGCTTTTCACTTGAACAAATTTTTGAGACGTGCTGCAGCATGTCTCAAAAAATTATGCAAGTAAAAAGCGCCCTCTTCTGCAATTATAAAATACTGTGGTAACATTATGCTTACATCACCGTCAAGGGCAAAGTCTTAGCTTTCAAATGCCATTTGTTCTGTTCAATTTGCTTGTTTTAATCTCGATATATGTTGTCAAAAACAAAAGGGTGGAATCACAATTGTGTCACTTTTACTCGGGACTGTAGTAAAAGTGGCACAATCGCGATTTTACCCTTTCGTATTTTAATCAACATATCTCAAGATTAAGACAAGCAAATTAAATAAAACTAACGGTATTTGAAAGCCAAGACTATGCACTTTACGATGACATAAGCATCATGTCACAAGAGTATTTTCTAATTGCCAAAGAGGCGGTTTTTACTGGCACAATTTTTTTTGAGACACACTGTACTACTACTAGTAGCAGCAGCAGTAATAGTAGTAGTATTAGTAGTAGTAGTAGTAGTAGTAGTAGTAGTAGTAGTAGTAGTAGTAGTAGTAGTAGAAGTGGTTTTGGCAGTAGTTGGAGTAGTAGGAGGAGCAGTAGTAGCAGCAGCAGTATTAGAAGTAGCAGCAGTAGAATTGACGGTATTACTGATCAGTTGTCGTGGTTATACTCCCGTTTTCTCATCCCACCCCAGTCAAGGAACCACGGCCTTTGAGATTGCCCACAACCTGAATCCTGAGACCCTGGTACGTAACCTGGACATTCCTCACATCGAGTTCAACATCCAGTATCAGTTCATGACCACCCCCATGCTGAAATTCCTCCTCAGCCGGTCTAAAAACTGCCGTCAGCACGTTAACTACCACTGCTACGAAGCCCCTCTCAGGTAAGTCCATCAATTCTGTGTACGAGGGTAGGCTGAAAAGTTCATAGCCTGACTAAGAAGCAGTTTTGCTACAGCAATTAAACTAGTCATGCATTAAATTGAACCTAATACTAACTGCATAGTTTCTTTTCAGACATCTTTTCTTGTTTTTGTGTTTAAAATTATTTTAGATTGGCAGTTGAGGTATCTGAAAATTGTCATTTTTGGCAGATTTGTGATGGCAAAGACTTGCATTCCCAGATATGGGTCACTGTTTTCAGGACTTGAAATGCTGAAAAATCCCCCCAAATGTAGTAACCACTGTTGGAAATTAGTGGCTTAAAGGGACCGTAAAGTCGCAAGTCGTGGGCGTTTGGACCTGGCCCGACTCGGGTAATATTCGGGAATGCTTGTATACTTTCGGAAAACGAGCGCGCACGAATTGTGTGCAATTCCCTATGCAGCACATATTCACCCGAAGAAAGGCGAACTAAGCCCAACTGACCCTCATCGGCAATTCTGTTCGCAGCTCCACGATTGTTGTTTCGCACCACTGAACTCTACACTACGTAGCATAGAGTTCAGTGTTACGCACTGCCTTACAATAGGGGCAAGCGTAAGGTAAATAAACGTACATGGATTACGAGCGGCGCGTCCCTTTAATATCTGGAGACGGAAAAAGCCTCCAGAAGAGCCTGGAAAGAACCCAGAAAGATGACCCCTGTTCATAAGAGTAAGTTTCTGCCATTAAAAATCTGCCCAAGATGACCGTTTTCTTAAACATCAACTGCCAATATAAACTTATATCTAAAAGAAAAATGAGAAAAGATATCTGACAAGAAATAATGCATTTAGTATCAGAAAAGATTGAATTTAATCCATGACTAGTTTAACAGCTGTAGCATAATTCCTTCTTAGTCAGGCTAAGAATTTTTCAGCCTACCCTCATACAGTGGGTGATTACAAGTTCATATGGTGTTGGTAGTGACACCAACACCATCAAAATACACCAAACTTGAAATCAGGCCTGGTGTGGAGATTGATCTCCAGAATTATGCAATTATGCATAGTTGCCAACTTTTACTAATTTTTAGTAATGATTATTAACCCTATATTAACTGGGGGGGGGTGTCAATTTGACCCCCCCTCGACGAATTTCGCGACCATGCCGCAGCGCAAAATTTTTTGATCGCGTCGCTTACTGACTTTTTAGTTTTAAGTCTTACGCATCTTTTGAGACCATTTTTCGCGAAAATCGGACGTACTGTTACGACGCTGCGCGACTTTTTATACATGCATGTCAACCCCAAAATTGCTCGAAAACGTGATTTCGTGTACAAAATCAATGGAAATTGTGTTTTCAGCCAAAAATCATAAATGTATGATTATTTTTGCTTTTACTGGTTGAATTGAATTGGTGTTATGCTGTTTATGATTGCAAAAGTGTCCCCAACAAATTTCATCGAAAAAACAATCGAAAACAAAAGGTCGAAAAAACAAGGAAATACATAAGAAATTCACAAAACAATAAAATACATAAGAAATTTATTCCAATGCGGCAAATTTTTTGGTAGATAATTGTGAGAAATGTCAAAATATTTTCACCAAAAATTAGTATTCTACTAGCTATTGTAAGTGAGTTATAGGCGAAAACATAATGTCATGCACTTATTTGCATAATTAATTACTTTAAAAATAGAAAAAAAATATTTTTAGAAAATTTTACTACACAGTCGTGTAGTTTACATCCGGCTCTATGCACATGCAAATTTTCACGGCAATCGCGCGATTGGCGGCCGAGATCTCAAGGGGGGTCAAATTGACCCCCCCCCCAGTAAAAACCTGGTCTGAAATAGCCCAGTTAAAATAGGGTTAAGTTCAGTCTCAGTTCATTCAGTTTTGGCTTGTTATAAACTGAAGATTACTAATTTTGTTATGAAAAATACTGTGTATTTTTATGGAACATGTTATTTTTGCTAATTTCCATCCGGGCTTTTACTGATTTCTAGTGAGATATGTTGGCAGCTATGATTATGATGTACTTCCTGTTGTCTGTGTTGCAGCTAGTGTTGAATATCATCTGCAGAAACGAATACCACAGTTTGTGTTGGTGATCTGTGTGTAATTCTTCCATTTATCAACACCAACCCCTAAGGATTAGGGAATTGTTGATTTCAAGTTCGGTGTTGGCTTTGGTCTTGTTAGTGGCAGAGCTGACATGCGTGTGTGTTGGCCATGGAAAAATCTTCTGATGCAGATGATTTTATTCTCTCAACATCTACACCAACCCTGAACTCAAAATCACCCAGAGTTTTTCTTGTCTCATTCTTGGTGCACCAGAAAATAATACAGTATCCAGGGGGTTCCAAGACAATGCATAAAGTGTTAATTTCAGAAAGCTTCTAATGCAGATGATTTTATTCTCTCAACATCAACACCAACCCTAAACTCGAAATCACCCAGTATTTTTCTTGTCTCATTCTTGGTGCACCAGAAAATAATACAACATCCAGGGGGTTCTGCGCACAATGCACAGAGAGTTAATTTCCAAACTTTCTTCCTTTCTTCCAGGTTGAATAGGGATACAACTTTGACAGCAGTGACAGGCAAGGAGGTACCCAAGAGTGCTATGAGGTGGGCTAACCAGTGCAACAGAGGTCTACGAAGGTTAGTTAGTGATGGAGGAAATGTTTTGCAATAAGAGTTAAGATAAAACCGTCCTGCTGTAGTGAAGGTATTGTGAAGACAGATGTGATTGGCTAACTTTCCATTATAACAATTGTCCTAATGGCAGAAGCTAGGAAACGTGGGTTTGTCACGGGCGGGGTCATCTTAATTGTTTCCTGCGTCAAACAAATTTCAGAGTACAGTTAAAAGATATTTTAAAGGTAAATGACATGATGGGGGTAGTTCTCAACCTGGGGTGAAACTATTCTACATTGAAGTAAAGTGTGGAAGGATTCTACTGTGAAAATTTGATAGTCAAAAGTTGACTCGTTCTAAACTAACTTCCATACGAATGTCTTGTGACAGACAAATCTGTTGTGTAGGGTTTTATGAAATGTATTTTAATTGGGGCTTTAGAGAAACAAACTGCTTGTATGTTCATGCTTGATTCGGCTCAAGTAAACAGATTAAAGGTATTGGCTAACATTTACCACAGTTCAAAAAAATCTGAGCCACATGTTCCCATGCTACCAGTGTCTTTGATGAGGCCTAAAAAATGAAGCCCTGAAAAAATTGTATTTCAAAATAATGCATTTAGTGCTTCAAAAATGTGAAAATCGGAAGTTGACCAGATTCACTTGCCCATTTCCTCCCATAGACTTACTGTGTGTACACGTAGGCTATTAAAACTCGCCCCGAGTTTTAATTATTTATTCATGCAGAACTTGCCACTGGCAGTGTAACTTTCCAAACTTTTGTATTCTAAGGTGTTTATTTGTCCATTTGAACACTACTATGTACCTCAGATATCAAAGTTTGACAATTTTTTAATTTGAAGCTCCACAATGTTAGCCTATCACTTTAAGATAAATCCTTCCAGCTGGGAGATCACCTTAGGTAGTGTATCCATTGATATATCTTTCAACCAGTTTGGTTCGAGAGGTATTTTTTATTTCTCCCAATCATGTCAGTGCCCTTTAAGACTATTTTTTGTAACTGTGGGGTTAGAAGGAAAGTTGGCAGGACAGTTAGAACAATTTTGAGAATACTGCCCCATTAATATTCAGACTGCCTTTAGTATATGAAATGGACTGTTGTTTTTATTTTAATTTCAGGTGGATGAGAGATGATGGTGACATCACCGACATGTTCTACCTTCCAATCACAAAGATGGACTTCAAACCCTACACTCAGGGAAAATTCACCAAGGCCACAATGACCCTGGGACCACTCCGATGTGATAACACGCGTAAGATTGGTGTTAAAGGGCTTAAATGGGCCAAGTTGGGAGGGGTCCAGGGGAGGGGTAGTAATATAAATAAAGAGCTGCAGTGTTACATGAAAAAACTTCTTGAACATGATTTATCTAATGTGTAAGCTTTTCTTGTTGTATATTGATACATTTTAATCCTCAAGACTTTCTGTTTTAGTTGTTATAGCGTAAATAAAAATAAGGAATGACGAGTGTTGTATGCATATTGTTTGTTTGAAAAGGACATCAGTTATGTTGTAACTATTTTGATCATTAAAACTCATTATACTATAAATACGTGATTAAGAACATTATGGCACACAGTAGTTCATCTTTCAGAAATAGCAGTGCATTGTTGCACATAATATATAACTTAGTAGTGTCTATTACTACCAGCTTACAAAATAAATGGATAGGACCTTTTCCTTAGACTTGATAGACTTCTGAAAGATGTCATTGAAGGAAGGGTGGAAAGGAGATGGCCTGGAGGGACCAAAAGAATAGTGATGTTGGATAATATCATTGAAAGAGAGACATACATGTACCAAAGTCTGAAGGGAAGGGCCCAAGACAGACAAGGCTAGAATGTTTACCAGATATGAAACCTGTTGTGCATTGGTGATGAAAGTGTTGATTAGTTATCATCATGGCAAATGCTTGCTGCGTGATGTTAGACATGACAGACTGTAGAAGGAGGGGGTTTTTCCATTCAAAAACATGCATTACGATATCAGCAATGATAAGAATTTTGGTCTTGGTTAGGGGTTCCGATTGGTTGGTGAGAATTGACTGGTATTTGAAAAAAAAAATGTATGGGATAGAGCAAGATAAGCAGAGAAATTTCATTGTCTTGGGATACATACTGTGTGTATACTGAAAATTTGAGAAAGTGTGGTCACAATTTTTTTCTATCCTCAAATTGATACCTGTTTACATGATTGTTTTGTTGTTTCAGTTGGCTACACCTATCCATACACCGTGTCCATTCTGAGCCGCGCTGAGCACTTGCCACTAAACCCTTGGAGGAGTGGGATGTTTTCTTTCAGCTTCAGAACCCGTGATATGAACACTGTCCTCTTCCACCAACGAGGCACATGGAGGAACCCTAACTCTCTCATTGCCACGATCACCGGACGTAAGTCTGTGCAGATGATAACCTATGTGTTTCCAATTATCACAAACATCATTATCAACATCACCATCAGCATACATATTAATATCAACATCCAAATTAATATTAACCCACAACATCAATATGGACTTTGACATCATATTATTAATATCATCGACATAACGATCATTCTATAATCATTATCATCCTCATCATCATTGTGATAATTGTCATCATCATCATCATCATCATCATCATCATTACCACCATTATCACTACCTCCACCACCACCACCACCACCACCACCACCACTACCACTATCACTATTATAATCACCATCACCATCATTATTGTGAAAGCTTCAATTTATTTAAATGTTTCGTTTTTCGTATTGTGGTATTTGAAAGTCTCCTTATTCTGGAAATAAAATGACCTCATTTGTATATACAACAAATTGTACAACAAAAATATGGAGACAGATCTTAATACATTGTAGTAAGATATATCCTTTTTCTCGTCTTCTCCAGCCAATACTCTTGCCATTGAGCTTCACATGAACGACCAAATCCACAAGGAGACGATACAGTCAACCAGACAACTAGCTGACGGTTCGTGGCATACCCTCACCCTCCAGAAAACCATGTATGAGGTCTACGTCTCTATTGACTTTGACCGTGCCTCCATCACGCTGCCTGGTGTTGAGACAATGGGAGTCTTCTCAGGAGCTATGAACATTGGTGGAAGTTCATTGTAAGTTGCAGGATTCTTTATTATCATCAGGGATTGAGTCGAGACCGGCCTCGAGGCCAGATTTTATTGGCCTTGGCCTCGGACCGAGTCACGTGTACAAAGTCTATGGGAAAATATTTTTCCAGCGGCCTCGTGACTCGGAACAGTCAGCCTTGACTCCATCCCTGGTATAACTTATCATAACAAAAACTAAAACATTAACATAAATAATAACAGTTTGGGAATTCTTCATTATCATATATTGTCAGATCTGCGACCTATTGCATAAAACTTGCAGAAATTTCTCTGGTTGAATGTGAAAACTCTGGTTTGCGTGATTTTACCATGTATTTCCCATAGGAAAAAAAAATGGTCAATATAACTGAAGTTTTTCTCTGGTGAAAGTTTTTATGCGATAGGCCCTAGATTTCCTTTGAGGTCCTGCTACTGGTATCCTGGTAATCAGTACTACATGTACCTGTCCTAGGTTGGCATCAAAAACCACATTCAGCTATAAAAATTTTTGCTCCACAAAAGCCTCACATTTATTAGTGAGGTGAATCCAGCCACCCTTGTGATTGGGGACAAAACTGGGTTTAAAAATCGGGAGTACACAGTAACATAAGTTTCCCCGTTGTTGTAAAGTTTTCTTACATGTAGTCTGACTTCACAGCTGAGTTTATCATTCAGTCAAAATGTGACTTTATTGCATTTTATTTGGTTATTTGATGAATGCACAATCATTTTCTTTGCTAGTTTCGTATTGAAGATTTTTTTCTGTGATGTGCTGCGTATTTACATTCTGAGCAGTTTGGATGAGTCATCAATTACTCATAGTTTGTAAATGGGGATCTACTTTCATGCCGAGCATGACAATTCTATTGAGTTACATGTATGTGTTACCTGCATTATATTTATGTCATTATTTTTTATATTACTGCCAGTAATTTCATTGTAGCTAACATTCCCCAAAAAAGAATATTATGTGTGCATTTTCCCAGTGCTAATTGTGATCATCCAAACCTTTTATCTGAAGTGTTTAGAATGGAGTAATGATATTTCTGCATCCCATCAAAAGAAAACAAACTGTCCACATTTAGTTGGATTTGGTTCATTTTGCCAGTCAGCAAATTGTAAAAGATTGTCAAATGTTGTGTGGCTGGGACTAAATTTTTTTTTTTTGGCAGGCAAAAATGTTTTCATTGTCAGCCCCTTGCCTTGTCAAATTCTGTTTTGCTGGGGACCAAAAATTTGGCAGGCAGTTATGTTTTTATCGTCGTTGGCTCCTGCCCCCTGCTTGTCAGATGCTGTGTGGCTTTGACATTTTTCTGGGCAGGCAAAAATGTTGTTCGGCATCCCTGTGCACTCCCCCTCCCCCCAAGTTCAAAATGGTCTTGTGATGCCCGTGCTGTCAGCTTGCACATAACTGAACCTAAACAGAAAGGACCCCAGTCTTCAAAGGACACTTTTTCGTTGGTATCATTACTGCTTCTCTTCACTGTTCTTTCCATTCAGGTTTTCCTGTATTTTGTCTTTAGTAATGCATACGATACTCAAGAATGTCCATATTTTTTTCCTTCAAGTTGTCACCCTATTTTTTCCCTATTTCTCAGGTTTCAAGATTGGCGGGTACATGTATGTAACAGTGTACGGACTATGATGTATTGCACTAAATGATTCATTAATTAAAAACTTTCTGCTTCAATTATAAATGTCAAATGATCGATTGATAAAAAATAATTCTTTTATTCCATCTGCAGACTTCCGCCTGGCTTTGAGGGCATGCGAGGATGTGTGTCAGGAGTACTTATGAATGGCAAATATCAATTCATCTATGACAGCTATAATGAATATAAGTGAGTATTATTTTGGTTATTTTGTAATCTGGAAATCATGTGCCATATTATGTTGCAAAATCAGTGAAGACTGCTATCTCTTGGCTACGACGTTAGTAGAGATACTGTAATGAATTGACATCATAGGAATCTATACTTGTGTCAAATAATCAGTTCTGTTGATAATACACTGGACAGACTGTCATCTTCATATATGATGACATAAATGGTACCCTGGGGTACCAAATAGAAATCCACCATTTTGTTCAATTATTTATTTTTTCTTAGCACTGTACCCTGGGTTACAAAACTGTGCAAAAATCATTTTTGAAGTGTGAAAATAGCAACTTTTTACTTCATTTTCACCCCACGTTTTGTAAGTTTATGTTTTTTTATAGTGCACTAGCTTGCACAGCCTCTGCATCATAACCACTGATCTCAGTGATCATAACCGAAGAAAATACATTTTTTGGACACAAGAGGGTGCTACATAATGCAGTACACCGGGGTAATGCGTGGTGCATCATAAGCAGAAGATAATGCGTTAGTGCACACACTGTAGCACACCAACGTTTTGTGTGGTAATAATATTCTATAATTCCCATATAGGTAACACATAGTGCTCACATTTCCAGTAGCCAACAGTTTAATGATATCTGTCCACTTGTCTCTTCCAGGAATCCCCACATGCAGCCAGGTTGTAGCAGTGCCTGTGACAAGCAGCCATGTGCTAATGGGGGTAAATGTCTGGATGAGTGGGGGTCATACACCTGCAAGTGCAACCATCCTGCCGTGCTGGGCCAGAGTTGTGAAAATGGTAAGGATCCAGGGACCTGTACTTTGCAGGCCCAAAAGTGTTAACCATTTCTTTGTAAAGTTGGCACAGATCTATGTTGCTGAATCCTTTCTAATCTTCTTAGAAGAAGGAAAAATAATGCACCCCAGAAAGTGCTGAAATCTGTTATTGAACAACATTTTATTTCAGTTCAGTTCAGCATCCCATAGGTCTCAACAAGAGTCGAAGGCATTTAACTTAATGGCCACTTTTCTTGCATTGTTCATTCCAATTCTTCAATCTCTTATGCTGTCAATCCATTCATAACGTCTGGAACAACAGTGTCCACTAATTCATTAGGAATCTAATCATAGACCAAATTTTTTTGATTAACTTGGCAAGTAAAGAGGTAATGATACTAACGAAAAAGTGATAAAGCAAATTTTTTGAGGTTTGCTATACTTCTTAACTCTTAACGTACCGAAGTCGCAGATCTGCACCAAATAATACATGTAATATCTATTGAGGTTTAAATCCTCCGGCATGTTAAGAGTTGAATATTTTAACCACTTGCAATGAACTTGATTTTACTGCCCCTGGCAAAAAACCTGACGCCATCTCCTTCTCGCCTTTGTCCCCTTCGTGCTTGCCAACAATGCCATTTGACCTTTGTTTTAGAGAAAATGTATTGTTGTAAAAATATCTCTACAGGAACATATTTTAGACGGTACCATATAGATAGATTTCAGGATTTGCAAGTCGATCACTCCCCTTTATTATGATTACCAAACAGTAGTAAAGTACTTACAAATGGTGTATTGAAAGTTTGGGATCCATACGTCATGAACTTATTGTTTTATGAGGAAAAACTAATAACGATATGCTATCAGAAAATTGTTCTTTCCATGAGTTTAAATTTTGCTCAAATTGCAGAACACGGTTATGTGTAGGTTCGCATTGTGCAGTGGTCAAGTGGTGAACTCTGCGTGACCTTTGGCTAGCGGCCAATCAGACAATCTTGGAACTAACAGAACTTGATCGTCACTGTGCAAATTTCAAAATTTAACCGTCCAGATTTTCAACAAAACTACGTATTCTACCCAAATGTTGTATGACAGGTGTTAATTTATACTAATCTTCACATTGTGAATGATTTCAGCTGCTTTCATTGATTTTGCTGTTTTCTGGCGTGCAAATCCCGGACTCTATCTTTAACAACCATCTTTCCTTTCTCCAGATAAAAGACTATGCCATCTCCTTCAAAGAAGCCTCTTTGTCCACTTTGAGCCCACTGACAACACCGTGTTGACCTCTGACCTCCATCTGGGATTCCGCACCTTCCAGTCTGATGCTCTCCTCTTCTACGCCCACGATCACCTTGGCAATTTCATTCAGCTGGATCTAGAGGAGTCTGACTCGGTCGTCTTCAAATTCAATAAGGGGAAGGAGATCATGCAGCTGGTGACAACTCTGAATGGTAAGTCCTGGGAAGGGGGGAGGGGGAGGTGGTAATGGACCTCAGGGTAATTTGTTAGGAAATTGTTTGGGGGGGTAGACATGCATAGGTGTTCTATAACCATAGGGTACTTATCCTGATTTATTTGCCCTGTCCTTCATTAAACATTTCAGCCACTACATTTAATCAAAAAGCCAGTTTCAAAAACTTTAAAGGGTGGGTATTTCAAAACTTGTACAGACCTTTTTGAAGTATTGTGTAGCTGCTGACAATAAGTGGTTAATGATATTTTATGGGTGCAATCTTGCCCATTAGCTTTCTAAACTATTGATAAGAAATAGATAAAGTAGAGATGATGACAGCTATGTATAACAATGAAAGTTCTGTTTATTTTGCATCAACTCTCACCAATGAGCCATAACTGAGAAGCGGAAACACATAGTTTCAAGACAAGGACCTGTCTTGACTGCAATACCGATGTATTTTTACCCCCATCCTCAGTTTTAACATTATTTTTGCTCTTATTCTCCAGGTACCAATCTTGGTTCAGGGTCCTGGGTGGAGGTATCTCTCTTGCGTGGAGACATGACCACGGAGCTGGTTGTCAACGGTGACATGTCTAACTCCATGGACATCGATAGGAATGCCACATTATTGACTGAGTTTGATGGAATGCCATTTACTGGACTACCAGGTACGCAATGATGTGTTTAGTTATTTTGATGATAAAGATGGTGATGGAAGGGGAGAAATTTAGATGTTAGTTTTGGTATTTATGATTATGATCATCTTGTTGATGTCTTGAGTGATTATGATGATAGAGGTGTATGGAAAGATGAAAACTATGGAAGACGTGGAATTTTGAAAACAAGATTCACACTAATAGTTTCAATAATTACCATAATGGTAATATTGATTTCAGTAAGCTAATGATAATGAAAAAAGGCAGAAGAAGTAAAAGATAATGATTTTCAGTTTCATATAACTCAAAATAAACATATAATTTTAAGCTCTTCTCACGTGCATAGTTAGTTTGATCTGTCGTTAGTATCCCACTGAGAAATAGGCATCCAACTTTTTAATATAGTAACTTCTTAATGTTACGGACGACTCCGTAACTTTAAGGTAGACAGCCGCAGTGCCACAGAACAAGAGCAACAAAACTAGACAAAATATGCTACATCTCGCTCGGAACAGCTTGGACAGTCCTTCATTTGCTGAGATCGAGACCACTTAGAAACAGCTTCACTCATTGATATTACTACCCACTTTGTTTTCTAGAAATTGTGAGACCAGTACTCCCTTACGACAGCAATCCAGAGCCTTTTGTGAAGGCCTATGCCGGTGGGGTACCAGAAGGCACCACAGCTTTCCCTGAGCTTCAGGGGTGCCTCAGGGGTCTGGTGGTGGATGGAGAGGGCTGGAACCTTAAGGAAAAAGCACAGAATGCTGAAGGTAAGATAGTCTCTATCAAGCATATTGGAATGTGCATGTTTTTGCAAGATTACTACCTCTCCTATAATCCTTAGCATGTTAGATAAAAAAAGGGCTATCAAGATTATTGGGGTAGACGAAGCCACAGCTCACCAAAATTTATCAATGTCCAGTTTGATTCATACTCATTGGGATGGAGCTACTTAAGTCCTGTATAAATACATGCTCAACAGTATCCAACATACTTAAATGAAATGCTCCCTCCGCCCCTAGGAAGGAGGATTGTGACCAGGGTCACTACTTCTACCCTTGATCATGCTGCCTCGATTCCGGTTGCAAAAACTCAGCTGGATAGGAACCTCATCCTCACAGATTCCAAGGGCTGAATAGTCTCTCTGACTATGTAGCTAGAATAATTTTTCATATAGGCACAAGTCACAAGTTTCTTTTGAACAATGGCAATTCGTAAATTGTCTTATTACCACCAGTGATGATAATAAATTCATTGAGTTGCAGTGAACCATTTTATTAGCCTTCTGGATCCTGGTGGTTAGTTAGCTATTCATATACATGTATGCATGTTATAAAAACAAAAAGTGAAAATGACTAGCACTGAGAATTACTGCTTAGCAATCAGAATGAACTAATTTGTTCTGACCAGCAGTAGTTTAAATAAAAGTGCTTCAAGTATTGCTGTTTTTGTCAGAAAAGCACCAACAACACTTACTTTCATGCATTTTACCTACTTTTATGTGAAAATTAAATACTAACTATGTTTAAAGTTAGCAAAAAATAGAAACAGTTTGATTGAATTTGACAATCAATTAATCAATCAATCAGTCTATCAATCCAATCAATTAATCAATCAATCAATCAATCAATCAATCAGTTTATCAATCAATCAATAAGTCTATCAATCAATCAATCAATCAACCAATCAATCAATCAATCAATCAGACAATCAGACAATCACTCAATCAATCAATCAATCAATCAATCAATCAATCATTCAATCAATCAAATAGTATTTTGATTCATGGACAATATCACATTGGATTGCATGAATCGTGTTGAATGCCTCTCAGTAAAATTTCGAGACAGTAAAACCCACCACTTAAAATTCCCTCACTATAACACTATTCACACAAATGACAGTAGAAAAATGAATGCTGTAGTAAGTGGATCTCATCCATCCTGTTTTTTTATGACTCCTTGCTTTGTTTCTTGTTTAGGTGTTTCACCCAAGTGCACTGATAATTGTCTTCCCACAAACCCTTGCCAGAACGGAGGAACTTGCATGGAATTATGGGATACCTATGAGTGCAACTGCACGGCTACCTCATACACTGGTACCATGTGTACTGAAGGTAAATTAGAAATCCAAGCTGGATAAGCAATACATTTCAACTGTAAACAAATAACAATCGTCCTTCTCCTCCACCTCCTCCTCCTCCTTCTTCTTCTTCCTCTTCCTCTTCTTCAAATAACAATCCTCTTTCTCCTCCTCCTCCTCTATCTTGTTGTTTTCTTTGTCTTCTTCCTTTTTATTTCATCTTTTTCTTTGTCTTCCTTCAGCTTCTTTGTCTTCTCCTCTTTTTCCTTCTTCAAATAACATTCCTCCTCTTTCTCCTCCTTCAAATAACAATTCTCCTCTTCCCTCTTCCTCTTCCTCCTCTTCTTCCTCTTCTTCTTCTTATTCTTCTTCTTCTTTTTGTCTTCTTCTTTTTCTTCTTCTTTTTCTTCTTCTTCTTTGTCTTCTTCTTGTTCTTCTTTGTCTTCTTCTTCTTCATCATCTTCTTCTTCTTCTTCTTGTCTTCTTCTTCTTCTTTGTCTTCTTCCTCTTCTTCAAATAACAATTCACTTTCTTCTCCTACTCCTCCATCTTCTTCCTTCGTCTTCTACTTCTTCTTCTTCTCCTCATCTACTTCAAATAACAATCCTCTGCTTTCTCCTTCTTCATAAAACGATCCTCCTCCTCCTCCTCTTCTTCTTCTTCTTCTTCTTCCTCTTCTTCAAATAATCCTCTTTCTTCTCCTCCTCCTCCATCTTCTTCCTTCTTCTTCTTCTTCTTCTCCTTTGTCTCCTTCAAATAACAGTCCTCCTCTTTCTCCTTCTTCAAATAACAATCCTCCTCCTCCTCTTCTTCTTCTTCTTCTCCTTTGTCTGCCTCAAATAACAACCTCTTGCTCCTCAAATAATGATCCGCGTCCTCCTCCTGTTCCACCACCTCTCCTCTTGCTTTTTCTTCTTCTTTTCTTCTTCTTCTTGTTTCTTCTTCTCTCTTGTGCTTCTTCTTCTTCTCATCTTCTTGCTTCTTCTTCTTCTTCTTGTCTCTCTTCTTCCTTCTGTCTTCTTCTCTCTGCTTCTTCAAATTAACAATCCACTTTTTCTCCACTCCTCCATCTTCATTCCTTTGTCTCATACTCTTCTTCTTCTCTCGTCTACTTCAAATAACAATCCTCTGCTTTCTCCTCTCATATTACAATCGCTCCTCCTCGCTCCTCTCCTCCTCTTCTTCTCTTCTTCCTCTCTTCAAAAACCTCTTTTTCTCCTCCTCCTCCTCTTCCTTCCTTCCTCTTTGTCCTTCAAGTACATGTAAACGTCTCCCTTTCTCTCTTCTTCAATACAAATCCTCCTCCTCACTCAACCTCTTCTCTTCTTCTTCTTTTTTCTTGCTCTCTCTTCTTCTTCTTCTTTTCTCTTCTTCTCTCTTCTTCTTCTTCTCTCTCTTCTTCTCTTCTATCTCTTCTCTCTGCTTCTTCACTTCTTCTTCTTCTTCTTCTCTTTCTTCTTCTTCTTCTCTTTCTTCTTCTCTTTCTTCTCTTCTCTTCTCTCTTCTTTCTTGCTTTCTCTCTTCTCTACCTACTACTACTACTAACTAAATCAAAAGTTCAAGTATAAGACAAATTGATTAACTTACGGCAGGAGGGCTTGCAAACCTGGAGATTGATTATCCCATTGAGACATCAATCTGTAAATAATTAACTATTTATGAATTGATGTCATAAGGCAAACACCAATCTGTTAAAAGTTGACTCTTCTACAGAGCTATCTAGTTGGAATATTATCAATCTCATGATAGGCAATTGACCAACCAGATATCACAAAATTTTCTTTGAAGGATACATCATCATCTAAAATATTGTCTCTTTGTCACTCAGATATTGGAGCAACTTTCGGTGCCAGCACTGCTCTGGTGTATCCCCTGGCCTCCCCAGCCAACCAACCCGCCGAGGTCTTGGAAACCGACATCCTCCAGTTTGGGTTCAGTACAACAGCCGCCTCAGGAATGATTTTCTACGTCAGGAACGACTTCCGGAGAAGTCTACAGGAAAACTACATCAGTGTGGGACTGGATGGAGGACATCTCAAGTTTGTGTTCAACTTTGGAGGAGAAATGGGTGAGAAAAGTGATAAATATTGCTTGAGAGTTGATAATTTTATGTGCATCATGCTACCAAACT
>JZLH01S0371574.1:0-14118 GCA_001188425.1 Eucidaris tribuloides
GATCTCCTTGAAATCGGAGCCAATGAACGACTTGCTGAATCGTCGGATGCTGCGGTAGATTCCCGCGTTGCATCCCTCACTGAAATTAGGCTCTTCATCTATCGCATTGTCCTGATACTTGAGTTCCGTCTTAGCGATGTAGAGTGGATTTGTGAACAATGCCTGGTCGTCTTTCGTGAACTGCAGCGTCCACGCCCACACCGTGGCCAGCTGGATGGTCTGGTACTGACCCTTGTTGTTGCGGACACATGTACGCATGCGGTGGCGTTCGCTGTTGAACAGAAACGTGCCGAAGATGCCGGCATGCATGCTATCCCACAGGGTTATCAGGAAGGTGTCCGTGAATTCAAAGGCCGATGGAAACTGTTCGATTAACTGGTGGACACAATCCAGAAACAGCAGGAATACAGGTGCCTGTTGAATAATGCAAAATAAAAATGAAATGTGGAGAATATTATCATTGCAATTCAAATGCTTTTAAAAATTTTATTTGATCATTCAAATAGTTTCAGATGGTTTAAAACTGAATGAACTAAAATGCTGTATTTTTTTAAAATTATCTTTTCAAGATAACTTAAATAGGATGTGGTAAGCTGTGCATTTCGTTTCTTTTTCTGTAAATTCATATTGTGGAAACATTTTCAGTGCTATTTTTTTATAACAGCATCAGGGCATAGCATTAAAGTTTGTGGATATTCTTGTGGCATGTCATCAGTTCAAATCTGAGTGTCCACATTTGTGTCAATAAATACAATATCCTTCATTCATATAACAACTTTTTACCCTCAACTGGAATACAGCTGGTAAATTACAAGATCTAAACGGCAAATGTCAAACTCTGTTACAAACTTGGCAGTCAAACTAGGTATACCCCTGAAGGGATACATATTTTTGTGCAAGTTTGATATGAGTATGTCAATGTTTTACTTTCTTTTATTTTAAAATTCCCTGACTTTCCAGAAATCTCCTGATCCGTACAAACCATGATGATCATTAAGTGCTTTTAAAAACTGAAAATAAATGACAGACCATTCCAGTTTTCCACCATAGACTGCTGAATTATAGAATGTTTGTCCCCAGTACAGTAATCCATGTACCAATATTTATTTGTACAAACTTTGCTAGTGACAGCATAACTCTGTCTTTTGTATTCTAGGGTGGTTATTTGTCCATTCAAACACTGTCATGTAGGTGAGAAATTAAAGTTTGACAATTTTTTTTACATAGGGCTTCCACAATTTTAAACAGTGTCTTTTATATTCTTAGGAAATACACATACACAGTGATGAGAGGGATAAGTTACATGTGGAAGAAATCTCTGATTTCATACTTTTTTATTTATTATTTTTTCAAACCTAGCTTGTATGTCTCACTCACCTCATTCCCAGTGGTCGGCACACAGTGTCCACAGCGGTCAAGGAACGGATGTCCAGCCACTATCCACTCCTTCTGGACAAGACTCTGGAAGCCCAGCTGACTACGATAATGACTGTCCAGCATGATTTGGATCAGGGATGATACCACACAGGAGAAGTCACGCCCTTGATGCTCTGTAAGGGAAAACATCAACAGAAATATACACTCATTAATGTTTCTTACACATTCATCAAATTCTATTCCACAAATATAAACTCATATGAAAAACAAAATGCACCAAGAGATCATTTTGATACTTTGAAAACAAAGGTGTTCCAGTTGGCACATTTGATCTTAGTCTTCAGACAAATAGATAGGGTGACCACAAAGTCATGGAAGAATCAAGTGGTAGTGGAGGAGGGTAGGAGGGTTGGGATGAAGGAGGAGGATGCACGGAATAGGGCAAAGTGGAGAAAGAGGGTAAAGGCAATTGCTGTGAGAGTGAGGTGAATCTGGTCACCCCTGTAACAAGGACAAAACCGCGGATTTAAAAATCTGGATCACTACTTACTAATTCTCTAAAGCGAATGTAAAGGGATACTATTCAAGGAATTGAAATGAAATTCATGTAAGTCCACGATCGAAGTTAGCTCATGAAATTGTATATTGCATTTCAAATGTAATTTCCAAACTTAATTTTAGCCTATACATGTTGGGAAGGGGTATTGTGGGAGCATGTCACTGGAATATGAAAACATGATTTGCCAAAAGTGGGTAGGGGCACATCTAGACAACAATGGACATGAAATTCCGAAGAGGGTACAACACTTATGTTGTAATTGACAATCCTGGTTGAAGAACATTCCAAAATCATATTTTAGCATGTACGTAAAACTCGAGGTAAGGCTAAAATTAGGGAATACAGTGGAAATGGGGAGAGGTCATCTTGAATATAAAAACATCACTTTCAGGAAATGGGGAAGGACAAATTAAGACAGTAACCATTTTGGGAAGCTGGGGTGGGGGGGGGGGGGTCCGTCAACACACCAGCTGATATAAACCAGCATTGACAAAACGGGGAAGCAGGACATTTTAAATTTCTTGTTCATTTTTTTTTTCCTTCGAACATCTGGAAGGGGCATGGTTTCCTGTGACTGCCTTTGATAAGTCTGATATCTCAACTCCATGGAGACTTTCTTGTCTGGGCAACGGAGATTGAAACAGGAAGACGATGGGGAAGGATACTAGAAGATATTTCAAGTGACCGCGGCAGCCACTTTCCCTGTCTTAAAAAATGTCTAGCAAGATACATATCTTCAATATGACTGCATAGCATATCAAACACGCATATTCAAGAATGACTGAATATTTGCTCAATTTCCAGGATGAAGTCTTAGAATGTAAACTATTGCAGGTGAATGAAATTTGCATAAAGTATGACAATTATGAAATGATTTTAGAGTCAATTCAGAAATATTTGTAAATAAATATGAAACAGTATTGCCCCCCATGACAATAGGGCATAACTGACATTTTTTTTTCTTCTTCAAAATTGAGTTATATAGTGTAGGGGACTCAGTACATCATGTTAAACATGTAGAACAAACAAAATATTAATTAGAAGTGTCCCTTTGTTTCATAATCTGCTTGTTATAAGGACACTGAATAGGGCTTTAAGGCTGTGAACAAATTACATTTTGCTCAATATCTCCTAAACACCAAAATGTCAGTTATGCCCTTTGTCAGTGGGGGGGGGGGGGCAGAGTACTACTTGCATGTAGTTACTATTCAATATTATTTAGCCACCATACGGTCAGTTCAGCCAATATTTGTTATTTGATAGACTACAAAGAACTGCCGATGCAGAGAAGCTTGGTATCTTCAACCAAATATCTGCGAGATTCTGTAATTTCCATAGACTTAAATACACACATCATCTGGTTCCCATATTCAACCGTTTAAAGGCAAGGCTCACCCTGACATCAAGTTGGTTTTAATAAAAGCAGAACAATAAGAGAAACATATTAATGAAAGTTTGGCAAAAATCCACCAAAGAATAACAGAGTTATGTAGTTTCAAAGTTTCAAATTTGTGACGTCACATGCAAGCAGCTCCAGCACGTCATGTGATATAATTATAAATTGCATAAAAGTGCCGTTTTCTCAGAAATCTGAAAATGATTCTACATGTACCTGTGCATTCAATACATTATCAGAAACATTATTTCATACATGCTTCTATGAAAAAACCCCATTCAGTTATCATGAACCAATCAAAAATGACAATTTGTGGAATTTATATTACATGGCATATTGGGAGCTGCTCACAGATGACGTCACAAATTTAAAACTTTGAAACCTTATAACTCTGTTATTCTTTGGTGGATTTTTGCCAAACTTTCATTAATATGTTTCTCTTATTGTTCTGCTTTTATTAAAACCAACTTGATGTCAGGGTGAACTTTGCCTTTAAAGACACTATATAACACTGTGGAAGACACGTTCAAAAAATTGTTGAACTTTGCTCTCTGACATATCTGACAGTGTTTGATTGGACAAATAAACACCCTATAACACAAAAGTTTGGACAGTTATGCTGTCACTAGTACTATATGAGCAGATACAAATTGGCACATTAATTTCCTATCAGCCGATAGGAAATTCTGCAACACAGCAGTCTATGGGGGAAAGCTGGAATGGTCTCTCAGTGATTTGTACTTTTTTAAAGTACTTAATGATCGTTTTAAACTGCAATTTTTTTCAGGGCTTCATTTTTAGACTGTATCAGAGACACTGGTAGCATGGGGAATCATGTAGCTCAGATTTTTTAAACTGGAAACATTGTAATACAATGCCTTTAATAAGGTTTTGATTAGACAGGGCTGCACACTAGCTTTTTTAATGCTTGCCCTTTGGGCAAGTGAAATTATCACTTTCAGATTTTTACTTGCCAGAATGAAAAATGTACTTGCCCAAAAATAAATAATAATAAAAAAAACATTAAAAATAATTTATTAATTTTAACCACTTAGATCTTTTTATAGCAATCAAAGTTTGTTATTTTAATTCTGGGGGTTGCAAAAGGTATAACACAGTCCAGTGCTGAATGGGTTGTCCGTGTTGAAATAAATAAATGAAATGAAATGAAATAAAAAGTACAACGAAAAAAATAATGATGGAATTAGTATAAGTTAACTGAACAAACAATTTCATACATATTTTGTTCACTTTTGACAAATGCAAATTTTTTTTTTCATTTGAGGATCAAAACTTTACTTCCCGACATGAAATTTTACATGCCCTGGGCAAGCGGGCAAGTGTTAGTGTCGAGCCCTGCTTTAGAACAGCAGTTTGCTTTGTTGTACAGTCAAGGCATGCAGAAAAAATGCTCCTTATTGCACTGCATACAAAGGATATTTGAGTATCAAGTGCACATGTGGGATTTCGAAGCCTGATGAAAAAATTGTAATATCATAACTCAAAGAAGGGAAAGACAAAATAAGTAACCAGGGTAACTACATTGAAATTCTCCACAGGTGTTGGAATGAAAAGATGCAACGGAATTTAATGTGGTGAAATACCAACACACATTGAATTGCATCCTGTACCTTGAAATGAAAATAGCTACACGTGATTTTAATAAACAACTTCTGTTGAATTTGAATTCTAAAAGTGAAACAAAGAATTTTTCACAAGTGACATCCTTCATTCTCCCATTTTATTCCCAAATTGTGCATACCCTTGTAAGATTCCTATGTTAACATTTACAATAGATTCTGTGGTTTTATGATACCACTGTATGGCCTTGGCCTGGGTCATAAGAAATAGAATGTACCCAAAATATCTTGACATGTGACAGGCTCTGACAGAAGATTGTAATCATTCTAGAACACTTCTTACAGCTGGTCCACCCTTCTTTGATACCATTTAAAGGTATTGGCTAACATTTACCACAGTAAAAAAATCTGAGCCGCATGATTCCCCATGCTACCAGAGTCTTTGATGAGGTCTAAAAATGAAGCCCTGAAAAACTTGTATTTCAAAATGATTATTTAGTGCTTTAAAAAAGTGAAAATCGTAAGTTGACCAGATTCACTTGCCCATTTCCTCCCATAGACTTACTGTGTGCGCATCTAGGCTATTAAAACTCACCCTGAGTTTTAATTGTTTATTCATGCATAACTTGCAATTGGCAGTGTAACTTTCCAAACTTTTGTTTTCTAGGGTGTTTATTTGTCAATTTGAACACTACTATGTAGTTCAGATATCAGAGTTTGACAATTTTTTTAAATTGAAGCTCCACAATGTTAGCCTATCACTTTAATATTTATGCATGATAGTTTTTTTTGTTTTTTTTTAATAAACCAAATGACAAACAGAATGAAATTATTTGCACTTTTTTCATTAGAACTAATTTTCTTAATTTTGTTGATTACTTGTTGGGATGTTTGTCAAGTCTTAAATAGACCCAAGTGAAGATCACAGATGAATTGCATGATCAAGACCACCCAGTGAGCATCCTTATTCAAATATTCAAACAGCAAATTGGAAATTGAGTAAAATACTGAACCACCCCCCCCCCCAAAAAAAGGGAGATTTGGGCCTTAATCAGTTTTACAACCAAGCATTCTTACACTGTGACAAAAAAAAAAAACATGGGAGAATAAGAAAGGACATTTCAGCAGTGATAGAAATAAATTCATATTTTGGATGCTAAGTCTGATTTAAGTGTATTAGTACATTGGACCTTACTAGGAAAATTGAGTGAGCATTTGAAATTTGAGGAACCCTTTTTATATCCTAGGGTTTAAACTGTCCTGAGCCCTGAATGTGTGAGTTTGGGGGTGGGGACAAGATGGTGGTGAGAGGGAATGGGTTAGGGGATATTTCAACTCTTCAGCAATCATCAGTAGTTACAAGTTCCATCATATGGGTGTATGCCAGGTGTGGACTGACAAGGTCAAACAAAATGCCATTGTAATGAATACACTTTTTAAGGCTGAAGGAAATTAGTTAGAGGAAATGTGAGTTATAAATGCAATTCCTTCTCCAGATTTAATGTGAGAAGTTCAGTCTGTGCCTTAAGGATTTTCCTTTATTGAACTGACAGCCATAAAACATATTGCCCCTGGCACCACTTTGCAGCAGAGCATTAAATTTAGTTAACGAGAAAGTCTCTACAGTATGATATGGTGGTTACAACCAATTTATCAAGAGATATGTATTGGTATGTAATATCACACCACTCATCCCCTACTGATTTGTCTTTAATTTGTTTGGTTGTATTCTCTATGAAATTGCAAAATGAACAAATTCATGTTTTTGATTTATTAATTTATTGATATATTTTTGGAGCAGTGGGTTCAATGGTTGGGCAAATTTTGTCCTGGGAAGTAGGGAAATAAAGAAGGAATTCCACCAAAGGCCAAATGTTGTTAAAAATATTCTATAAAAATAAAACAGTTCCAATGAGTTGAAAAGTGTGTGATATTTGTACAAATAAATAACAATTATGCTAGGCTCTCTTATCTCTTCTCATCAAACCTGCACCTTCCCCATACATCTCAATTTCCATAAAATCTTGAGAACTACACTTGAATCTAAAATCAAGATTACCCTATAATTGTAGTGAACTCTCAAATTTACCTTTGACCTTCATGACATTTATTAAAGGGACATGGCAAGATTGGCAGTGGTCCTCAATTTTAGACACAATGGTCTCAGAATCAAGTATACTGTTAACTGATTCTGCTGTGAAAATTTCAGTCATACATTTCCTCTTTCTTGTTCAAACATTATCTGGAAATGTTGTGATGGTGAAATTTGTTGTGTATCTTACTATTGTATTAATTTCTATCAGAGCCACAATTAATTCAACCCTGGTAATTTAATGCTTGTTTCTCCTCAAGTAAACAAATTCTAGACAAATTTCTCCAGCCAGAATATAAACTTGAGTCAGTGTATATATTGGTATATGCTTCAACTACTTTGGTTCTTGAGGCATTTTGACTTCTCCAAATCATGTCACTGCTATCCTATATGATACTTGCCTTTGAGGATAACTGTCTGTTCTGCTAGGTATATTAGGTCTGCTGCATACTTGGCAACAGACAAACAGGTCCTGCAAAAGAAAAATAAACAAATAATTACACTTAAATAATATTCAGATTCACATAACAAAATTAAACATATAATTTTTAATCCCTACCAAATTCTTTGTCAACACCCCTTGAATTGAGTGGCTTTCAGCAGATGATCCATACAAATTGTATTAAATTAGAAAAACAACAGCTTATAATTGTTATTATAATTGTTAAGTTGTTATTCTCCAATATTAAAAGACTACAAAGTTGTAGAGGGCACACCCAGTACCAGACAATTTGATCCGAATGTTGACACCGCTGAAATCTTTAGTACAGAACGTTATGCATACTGTATGCCCCGTACTAGATGATTTAATCCAATTGTTGATACCACTAAAACAAACAATCTGCTTTACAGAACGTCATACATACTGTTCCAAACAGGAACATTACACTTACAAGCTCTGTTGATTTATATTCCTCAATGACACAAAACAACAGTACATATTGATTGCTTCCACAGGGCTCAGCATGTACTCATCACTTTTTATCTCTTAGAGCCATCTTCAAATGCCGACCCACTTGTCAAAATAGTCTGTGATACTAAGGAAGACAACTAATTTAATTCATTCATCAAAATTGGATCTGAACTAAGGAGAGAACATATTCAGATGGTTTTCATTATCAAACTGCTTTGGAGGTAATAAACCACCCCCCCCCCCCCGAACCACACACACACTAAAAAAACGTGGGGGAGGGGAGAAACTAACAATTATTTTTGAATTTGGCAAATATTCAGATTTTATACCTGGGATCAAATGATAGAAAGTATAAACCTTGAGAAAAATTCCCAAGAATTTTCTTTATATATATATATTTTTTAAATTTAGCTCACCATCAAGGTGTACACAAAGTTTTAAGTTAAGGCTCCTCTCTTGGAAATAATGACTAATTAAGTATGTCAATAACTCTGTGCTATTTCCCATTGACCTAGGTTTATTTTCTGCCAAAGTATTACTATGTGGGAGGGGGATGTGCATATTTTCTAGAAAAACAACACATTGGTATGCTTTAATAACTTTATCGCCATCAGTGTGTTTCATGAATATAGTGTGCAATAAGAATACATAATCCACATTCCTCGTTAACTAATACTTCAGAAGTTAATTTTACGTTCTTAACACCAGAAAAATAATTGAGGCTTCTATCCATTTTATAAAACAAATACTGCACAGCAGTTCTTTAAGTTGTGCTGATAAGGTACAGTGTTGCAGATCCGGTACTTCCACTGGCGCAAAATGCACTTGGCTGTGCCTTGTGCATTTTGCAGCATTTGTAAATATCCTCATACATCTCATTGCTTCAATACACTAACAACTAGTCATTATTTGGATAGTCCGATCTTGAAAATCTGGCCACCTTGGGATCTCTATCACTTTGGATTAATGATTTGGCAAGATATCTAATTCATGCTCATACACAACACTTTTCACGAATTTCAAAAGGGTTTTTACATGTGAAAATATATTCAGTTTTTGTTATGATATCTCAGTAGCAAACAATTGTGTTTCATGGTTCATATGAAATGGAAATAAAATATATAGAAAAAAAAATAATTTTAGTACTATCTTTATAATTGTTCGGTAGATATGAATAAAAAAACAAGAGAAAATAAACTAAGGGATTACAACCAATTAATGTAGATTTCTGGCTTAACCCGTTGACTACCAGATTAAGAAATCTCCATAGACTTTTAACAGGGCCCATCCAGTTCCTGTAAGCAACGGGTTAATTGGTGGCGTGATAACTGAGCTCAAACTGTATATTAGCCTTACCCTATAGTCTGGAGCCACTTGGTGCCGTCCAGCATGGAGTACCACTTCTCATCAGTCGTCCAGAAGTCCTTTAACGTTTCTGAAATGACACAAATGAAAATGAGTGATAACACAAAATTGATAAACACCAACACGGATGATATTCACAGAACTCTTCAAAGGATACATGCAAAGAAGATATACTATCTATTCCGAATCCCGGATAATATAAAAATGATGGAGTTCCGTGCACTTAAATGTAAACTAAACGAATTGTAGGGGTCATGTGACATACTTGTACGTCTAATTCAATTTGAACCATTTGTTGCTATTGTAGTTTAGGTCTTTGTCTACTTTTGTTGTTCCGTGTTTTCGTCCTTTGTATAGGGTTGTGTTTAATTAGTTTGTTTTTAGTTTTATTTGTAAGTGTTCATGTTTATTTATGTTAGTGTATAATTTACATATATATATTTTAATGTGATTGCTTATTTTTGTATGTATTGTTTTTGATATAGCTTATTAATTAATTGCAATGTTTCTATTTGTAAATATTGTCAGCACGGACTTGCTGAAAAACAGCCGGTATTGGCTGATGCAAGTTCTTTTTATTACCGTGTTTAAATAAAATGAAATGAAATGAAATCCCTGCAGAATGATAACAAGTTTGAGGAACGACGACTTCAGCTCTCTTCAGCAGACTTCAAGACTAAATTTCATTTGTTTTTCCTTTACAAGTGTAAGTCAGAGTTGCACTTGGAGTTTTACAGTTACAGAACCTGACAGTAAAATATTGTCAAGCTTTGATTGATTGATCGATTATAGCTACTTAACCCGTTGCCTCCAAGATTCTGAAAATCCCATAGAGTTAGCACAGGGGACAACTGGTGCCCATAGCCAATGGGTTAATTAAATTATGAAGCTGAGGGTAAGGGTTGGATGCAGCTTTATTTTACTGCAATGGCTGATCATTTCTTTGAAGATTCAAAGAAATCAGTCAATTGTCATTAGTGTTTTGGTTGGTTGTCTGTGTTTGTGCAAATATAATCTGACCTCTCAGAGAATTTAATAATCACATTTCAAAATTGCCAATGTACTTCACAGACATTGTGCATGGTGGGACAGCCAGGTACATGCAGTGAAGACACACACATACATGGGGCAAAGAAAATTGTGACTAATGTGCAAGTTTGGAGGGGAGGAAACTGCAAAAACATTCAATCAAGGAAACTAACTATATTCGGGGAATTTGTAGACAGTGTCTCGACAATACTGAGGTATGTTTATATCCTGCATTCTCTTTGTTCACAATTTGTATGTCATCTTTTTTGTACTGCTGTTTTGTATTGCCTTGCAATGATAATCACCCCAACTTGTTGCTGTCATTCATACTTTCAATTATGTTTCACCTTTATGTAATTGGTTGGAAAACACACCATGCTAAGACTATTGTATATTGTATCAGGCCTCATGTTATATTTTGTTAATATACATTGAAGAGTTTAGTTTATGGTGCTCCCTTTTGTTCAATATGGTTGGAATCAAACTTTTTATTCTTGAAGTGTTATTTGATATCATGAACTTACAATATGTTAAAGATGTAAACTTTGAAACAAAAAGTAACCAACATCAACCAGCAGGTTTGTTTCATGAGAACATGACTCTGCAAAATAGATTTATTGTCATATATGGGACTCTTATGACCTTCCTTCACGTCATTTCTACCTGTTCTTGATAATATCTACAACATTTAATGGTACGGAAGACCTACAGGGTAGCGCAACTCTTAGGATCAGTAAATTGCTCTCTTCCCGAACAATGTGAGCTTCGTAAGCACCATTCATCCCTTCGGGAGAGCATGCATCATCATCATCATGTGACGTGAAAACAGTTCCTGAGAACCACTAGATACGTATAACACGAGCAGACAGACCGACGTGTTAGTGGTTTAAATGTCAGAAACAGGGTGGAAAAAATTTAACAAGATAATGATCATTTGTATGACTTATATTGATGTAAAAATTTGTGAACTTGTAATTGAGTAGGCTTTAGATAATTGCTCTCGGAAGTCTTGCTCAAACGAATAGGGAAAGAAAAAGTAGTCTTGTGAAGCCATCATGTGCAAATGAATTCAAATTATCATGTTAAGTGTGTATGACTGCACGTCAGTGGACTGTGATGGTTGTACAGGGACCATGTTATACTTCATTTCTATCTTAATGATAAGCACGAACAGAAACATAAATCGATTGGCCTGTACAAAAGAACAGCCTCGATCTCTTGTTTATTGAATGTCTCCATCCAAGAATGTGACTAGACACTCCCGCCCAGAAATGAATACAAATATGAATTAATAAAATTGCTATCATAAATATATGGTGTTGAAACTGGAATTTACATCGAATTTTGGTAGAATATGATTGCACAAAATGGGCCTATTTGAGTGATTAGCTAACAGATTCATACAAAGAGCAGAAAATGGACTGTGGACACATTTACTACTTTAAACTGGACATTAATTTGTTGGTTGAAAGGTTATATTTAAAAATATACCTTTTTTATTGTTTTATTTTTTTTTTCAAATACGAAAGACCAATTTACAACATATGTTATCCTTCCATTTAGACTACATACAGCAGGTCAAAATGACTGTAAGATGTTTGAATATAGTATATACATATTATGTCCACACTTGCACAAATATTTTCATTTTCAAAATGTTTTAATAGCTCTCTAAAAAGAAATTAAGAGCTATCATTTTCTTTCTCACATTTTTGCTTATTACAAAAAAAGAGAACCAATCTATATTGACATGTAAGGTACATACAATACAGGTAATGTCAGAAAGACAAAAGACTCATAACATGATCATGTCCACGCTTACGCAAACTTCTGACGTCTTGATCTCGGACCATCATGCTATGAATGTCCCAGACATCTCAGGAATGACATCACTTCCCCTTTTCTTACATCATTACGATCATTTGATTGTTTACAACCAAACACACCCTGGTGGTATGCATGCATCATCAAGGTCAAGGTGTGAATCACCCAATCATAAAGCCGGGCTGTTTCCAGCCATCTGTCGATCCATGTCTTCACGACAATTTTACCAAAACTGCCATTGCATGGTCGTGTATTTTGGTACCTCGTCAAGCACTTAATGACATGTTGAAGAATGTCATGGGGGCGTTGTTTACACTAATTTGGAGCGACTCCCCGATATAATGCAAAAGGACATGTTCACACACAAAGGGGGGCTACTGCTACAAGGTTGTTTTTACAAGACCAGGCACATAACACAAGACAGATTTTTTTCTTTATCTTTAGCATACAGCCTGCAGCACGTATATCTGTTCATGTCCTATTTTCAGTATTCTGATACAAGTTTAATATTTTCATTTTGACAGCTCTCAAAGAAGGTCTGCTGAATTAAGCTTCAAAGTCTACCGTAAACTTCTGTTTGTCTCCAGCATTAACATCGCTTTAATATGAAAGTCAACTATTGTATGTGATTTCAACTTATTACGCCTATTATTGACACATATTGTAATACCCCTATCAAGCCCCCTTTAGCAATAAATAGAATTAGATACTTCATTTTCAAAAAAAGATTCAGAATCAGAGCGTTCGAGAACAGGAAATGGGAAAGGGCAGTACCTACTGAAGCTGGACACTCGTAGGAATATCCAGTCTTTATAGTGACTGCTATCTGAGAATATATTTTAACCCACTGACTTTGAGATTCTGTAATTCCCACAGAGTTAACACACGCTACACCCAGTTCTTGTAAGTAACAGGTTAACCTTTTTTGTTGCCATTATCAGTGACTCAAGATCTTTCACCACAATGGAACAGGAATCCATGTATTCTTTTAGGGGGGGGGGCATTCTTTTTCCACCTTGAAAAAAAAATTGTACGATATACCACACAGATATCTGAACGAAGTAATTGTTTTTATGTTAGCAGGATTTTACTTTATTATTTCAGTAACAATCAGAACAAATTACATATTTCTGACTCAAATATAAATTGGTTTTACGGATTAAGTTTTGGCTATGATAAATAATTGTGTCAAAATTCAGCAACAAGAAATACCACAACCACCTCCATATACGTGCATGTAGTTGTGACCAAATCAAATCACGAACCATTGGTTACGGTTTGTCATGTCTGAGTGGAGATTACGTTCGTCAGAGATACATCCTGTCATGCCAATTAATATAATTCATCGCTGGTAACTCATCGGTCTTTTGTCTTCCAATTACTATTGATTTACGACTTTTATAATTCTGTGTTTCTCTTCCGCTGCTTTTGTTGTATGCTTAATGATTCATTGATGTATGGTCAAGAATTTAAAGAGTTTTAACCGTATTTGTCTGCAGCATGGAATAAATGTTAATATAATTTGCAATGAATTTTGTGAGTGAAGTGATTCACGGTGGTACAAATTTACAGTTATTTGATGCAAAATTGGGTAAAATGAGGAGGGAAATTCACTCAGAGCTCGACTAGCCCACGATCAAACTGTTGCCATGAACATTCAACAGTGTATCCATGTGACAGGGTGAATTTATTAGATCAAAGTAATAATGTAACTTGAGCCAGGAATACTCTATTTCAGTCGACAAAGTGTCAACGAGAGTTTTGGAAATCTGCCATGAAATTGCCAAGCATTACTAACAGGCTGTAGCTCAACACCAATTTGTTGACACTGTTTAAGTTAGGGTGGCATTAAAGACACAAGTTAACAATGACCACAGTATGAAAAAATGTGAGCTGCATAATCCTCAATGCTCTAAGTATCTTTGATAAGTTCTGATTTTTTTTTTAATGAATATTTATTATGATTTATTTATTATTTGGTGC
>JZLH01S0371585.1:0-19632 GCA_001188425.1 Eucidaris tribuloides
TTGTATATATATATATATATATGTTATGACTTTATATTGTTTGTAAATTGCTAGAGACTAGAGTTATTACTTTGGACATTTTGAAATTTGTAATCCTGTGTGTTTGTTGAAGAATATTATAGTTTAAGTAATATGGGTATTGAGTATTTCAGACAGACTGAAAATCACAATTAAATTTTATATCGTAACAGTAGGTATGATATAAATTAGAAGCACCTTTTTTTATTGCATACATATATTATACTTGGTTATGAGATGATTATTATGCCTCCGCCCCGTAAGGGAGCCGGAGGCATTATGTTTTCGGGTTGTCCGTCCGTACGTCCGTGCGTCCGTGCATCCGTACGTCTGTGCGTTCGTACATCCGTGGGTCCGTGCGTCCACACTTTCTTGTGAACAAGATTACTGAAGTACCGCTGGAGGGATTTTGATGATACTTGGATACGGGAGGAGCAGGGCACACGTGAGGGCGAGGGGATGAAGGTGAGGGAGGATTGTGAACGAGGAATTGCGCGTCAAAAACGAGAGAGCGACAAAGGTCAAAGTGAAGCTTTGGTCCTATGGAAATGCCGACGGTGCGCGTGAGAGCGTCCATTGATAGGAGTGCTCACGCTTGTGCATAAGTTTGGTGGTGTAGGTGTTGAGAAGCGAAAAAAATGTATTAGAGAGCAAACGGGTGCGAGAGAGGTCAAGTCGAGAGGGCGAGAGGCAACACGGAAATGCGCGTAGTATAGGCGTCATTATATCTTGCGACATGGTTGGATGTAATTTGTGTATAGGTTCAATAACCAAAAGGCAAATATGGTTTGAGATGGTGCACAGGTGCAGAGAGGAAGGTCACAGATGGTCAATGAAAGCTTTGTCCTAGGAATTCCATTTTCTGCCTAAAGAGTTCAGGTAAGAGTGCTCACTGGTTCGAGTGTATATTTGGTTGGTAGGTCAAAAACCAAGAGAGACAGTGAATAGTTTTGGGTAGAGTCACAGGTCAAGGTCAGAGGCAAATGGGTCAAAGGTCGATATGGAACTTTGTCGCTAAAATTCGCATTTCTGCCTATGAGAGCGAGGTGGAAGAGGAGCGGCAGCGAGTGCATTGGAGGGCACGGGTTCAAAACCGAAAAGACAAATATTTTGGTAGAGTCAGGTAGTGAGTCAACGTTCGAGTGGGGGAAGGGGGTCCAAGGGTCAAAGGGTCAATCGAACTTGTCGTGTCAAACCGGATAGCTCAGTTAGAGTGCCAACTGTTGATGGATAATCAGGCTTGTTAGCTCCTACATAGTCGGGCGTACGAGGGGCGAGCATACCCATCGACTGCATGCAGTCGAACTTTTTTAAAGGCAGTGGATCTCATTTGCAAACATCCCCGCAGACCAGGAAAAGACAACCCATGCCCTTTAGGCTATCGATGAAGGGCATGTGTGTGAAATCTGGAAGTCAGCAATTACCTAGAATTTCAAAAATGCGAAAGAAAAACAATAGCCGTTTAGTGTACGTTCTATGGTGGGAATTTTTTGCTCGCGAGAAAAAAATTCAAATCAGAGTCTAACGGTCACTATAATTCCACTGAAACTGAGTTTCCAGCTCCTATATTTTGCTAAAGGTTCCCAGATGGTATTTTCTTCTAAATGCCAGTGTATGTACACAATGTTAGTTCTTAGGCATGCAAAAGAGATCCCCTGCCTTTAAGTTTGAAAGCTGTAACATTTAATCAACTAAAATAACACATTTTACATAGATTCCAGCCCAAGATATCTCATTCTTAGTCTCCAGTAGGTTAAGACTTCTCATGTGTAAGACATGAAATAGAAAACAGAACTTTAAAATTGTTGTAATTTGAAAAATTACAACAGACCATAGTTGCCAGATTTAGCATAATTGTGTTTTTTGGCATAATAAAATCCATTCTGGTATCTACTATTATTCCTGGCATAATTTGATACAATTCAGCATAATTCAAGCATAATTTCAAGATTAATTTGAAATATTTAAATGGATGATGTTTGGCTTGTAATTTGACAGGTAAAAACAATTTTTGGCAGGCAAAATCAAGGCTGGCGATGGCAGTTGCATCGGGTTTTTTAAAGCATAATTTAGCATAATTTTTCAAAGATTTTTAGGGATGATTTAAATCTTGATGCTGGTGCACGCTGCAATTAACAAACGTGCTGGGATCATTGGCTGCAGGTTGGAATCACATATTCACCGGTAGCTTTCACATTCATGAGTCAGCTCAGATTGGATGTCACACCACTCATTTTTGATGTGTGTCGGATAACACTAATCCAGCATCTCACTGTGTGACGCCAGAGAGCCACAAAGCACTGTCAACGTGACCTCCTTTTGTAGAAGTGACAACAACTCTGACATCAACAAGAGGGGATCCAAAAGTCTTCCTATTTCTCCTGGATATTCTCAGTTGGAAAACAACTCTGTCCCAGTTGTATACTTACTGTGACTCCCAAAGATGTTATCCCACAATCCGTCAAAAAGATCACAAAGATTGTTTCTTTTAGGGAACTTCTATGGAATTATGGTCTTACAGGTGAATACATGTGAATAATAAGAATAAGAATAAGAGTATGAATAAGAATAAGAATACACGGCTTTTATATAGCGTATAACTCATCAAGTGAAAATGTCCCTATGTGCTGAAAAGAACATTAGAAAACAGGGAAAAGAAAGTAAGGGGAACATAAATAGTTACTGTACTATAAATGGAGCCTTTGAACATGTTTCCAACATAATAATAATAATCTATGGTAAGTTGGTAAACAAACGCTGAGTCTTATTTATAGCTGGGTTATGACAGTAGAAGTAAAACACCAACTTTTACTTTTGATGCCGTCATTTTTTGTGTTTGCAAGTTGTGGTTAACATTGGAGTATTGGATATAAATCCCCTGAAAGTGATAACTCTTTTATTACTCCCACATGTAAAATTTTTAGCATTTATTCTGAATAACCATCTATTAATTCTATCGTTTAAGTATAAACATCCTCTTTATGTACAATTTCTGCAATGAACCGTGACTGTTATCTATTCATCACCCTTATTACATGTACATAGTCTCACTTAATTTCATTGCAATTGTCACATGATCTGGTCACATGAGGTAGTGACGTACTGTGGATCACATGACAAGACTTGATTAGAATCCATTGGGTTTCATTCCTATTGTCTGGTAGTTTCATTAGAAGGATAAAGGAGGATTATCTCTTATCACTATTCCTAAATCTGATTTATTTCTGGCAAGAAAATATTGGATTTTGTGCCAGAAAAGTGACGTAGATTAATGTTGGAGGTCTTGAGGCTGGTTTAACCAAAGCCTTGCTCCCCCGACCAAACTGTCATTACTAGGTGTACACCAAGCTTGGTTATGGACAAATAGACCCTGAACAAGTAATTAATCAATCTCGAAATACCTACAGACAAGTATTCAAGTCTGAAATGATACCTTTTTCAAGTAAACCTGCTAAAAGTATAGGCCTAGCTGCATCGTCGGTTGTTCCACTGAGACTAGGTCTGGGGAAGGCTGAAAGTCATATCAGTTTTGACAAATGTGTACAGCATCGACGGTAAAGGTCAACAGTTGCGAAAAAAAAATGCCTTTTTTGTTTGATTCAAAATCTCCACATTAAGGGGAATGAAACCCAGACATCTGCTGGCATTCAGAGAAGAGATAACAGTGAGAGAAAGAAAATGGTGAAAGTTTTAACAAATTTAACTAAACCGTTTAAGAGTTATAAATGTTCAAAGTTTATATACATAATCCTTATGTATGGAGGATTCATAAAATGGCAACTCGACCACTTTTTGAGATGAAAGTGTGGAGAAATCCCCATTGGTTTTCATCGCCCGTCTGTGAAAAACAACCCTTTTTTACATGTTTTTCTCACACACCTATGGTGCACATCTTGTAATGAGCACAGTCCTGCCTGGACCTTATGAAATGAGAAGGTAGTGTTTAATTAGCCTTTGGGCCCTAAAGATGCTAACAAAGATCTTTTACAGTAGGTTGCAATTAATGATCCATGAAACGTAATTGCGTAACTTTTGAATTTTGAGCAGCAGTTATATTAACAATTATTATCTAAATGGGGGGTTTGAAGCGCCGTGATATTATCGCGTATTCCGCGCACAAAGGAATGCGCGTATACGCGCTACCGTGAGACGCGTGTGATATCGAAAATATCATACGTTGTCAAAAAAATATCAGATACATCCGGGATCTGTTGTATTTGTTTACGAGTTAATTAAGCTTTCCATCCGTGTTTTCCACACAAATAATGTACTAGAAATTTAAAAAATTTTTTTTTGAAATCACCCTATATAGGCCTATTGTTCGTTTGTATAATGTGCTGGCTTTGCTTAATTTACTAAATTATAGACTGAGGAAGATGTGATTTCTGTTGAATACAAAGAATTAAATGTTGTCACACGAAGAATAAATCAGAGTGGGTAGTGGTTGCCATTGAAAGACTCAATGATTTGTACTGAATTTTATCAAATTTTAGTTTTGATAATTTTCTAGTGTTTAGATAATAATGATAATATTGGATGGCTTATTATCGGTGGACACAGAAAATATTGTACTCCTTATGAAAATATCGGACTCGTCTGCTACTCGTCCGATATTTGTCACAAGTCGTACAATATTTTCTTGTGTCCACCTCAAAGCCATCCCATATTATATAAATAAATAATTTGATATCTAAAAGATACATGTAGGTAAATACATGTATATAAAATCATTGTAATGTGTCACTACTACCAAACCATCCAGGACTTGTATTGAAGGAAGTATGGAAGTGTAGTGTAGCGGCATGAAGTTTACTTGCTTACTCATGTTTCTGGCAGAGTGTTATCATGTGGTCAGACATGGTGGCTATTTTAGAACATTTGAAACAAACGTCTTCCACATGGAGCAACAAACAGGGTCAGGGGGTGACAAACACCCTCTGGGCAAACCTTAATTTCCAGATTTCTAAAAACATTTTTCTTTGGTACCTTCCTCTCCAGTCTGATGTTATCCACATTCATATGATGTTCATTGAAAACTAAGCACACAGAGTTGAGGAGAGAGAGACTTCCTTACAAACATAAACAACAATGAGGACAAAATTGCAAGTCATGTAATTTTTTAATTGTCAATATTTCATCATTAGGATCTTGAAATCTAATTTCTTAATGTTAAAAGTTATATACTAATCTGATGATATATGAGGAAACAAATTATGTTGGAATCTTGTCTTGATCCCAAATTTGAATTTCAATTTATCAGAAAAAAATTCCATGAGAAGAGTTGTAGACACTAACAAGGTATAAAATATATCAAAATGATATTGTTCGACAGCTAATTCCACTCAACTGCCTGTATCATGAAGATAAATATTGGTGGTGTAGAACTAACACCATTTGGAGGATATCAAATGTTTTTTTCCTTGAAACACAGGAATGATATGTAAAGAAATCATTGTGTAAATTGAAATACTGTTGTCTGTTGATATTTCTGGAATAATGATTTGAAGTCACAGTAAGTTTCATAATCTGCTTGTGATGTCATTTCTAGGTTGTTCATCATCAGGTGAAGATAGCAGGGTTATAATATATTATTTTTTATTCTATGTCAGCTTATGTTTTACCAACAACAATTTGACTGATAGAATATTAAAAAGTATAATTCTCAAATTTTCTTCGCAGCTAATTCCCTACAACCCTTTTAACCCATTGGCTATGAAACTGGGTGTGCCTTGTGTTAACTCTATGTGATTTTAAGAATCTTGGAGGCAACGGGTTAAAAAATGTTCTGCATGATAACCAGGAGGGATTGTCTGCCTGACAGTGACACAAACCTAAATAGATGGTAGGATGCTACTTATTCGTTTTGATTATTGAAGTAGCAGATGATCACCATGTGGCCTTTACCAAGCCTTCCTACGTACACATAGCTTTTTTCATGTTACAAGTGTGTCTTGTTTCTGCTAATAACATCATTTTCTTGTCATTAATAAGTGATTAGTTCTCCCTCTCTAATTGTTTCCGGTTAGTAGTGGAAAACAAATGGAATGAAATATCTACTGGAGACTCGATGTAAACATCTTATGACAAGGAATTAAATGAGATGATTCATTATTGTGACAGACGTCTGCTCTGATGTCTTCCTCAGGATAGTGCTAAATTGAGTCTTATGATTGTTATTTTTAATTCAATTGAGAATTTTATTATTAAGCTTTATTTTTTGTGACATGTTTAAGTAGCATACATGTACCTGCCAACTGTTAGTTGGCCAATTGATAGTGGTAGTTCGAATGAGATTTAGGTTGAGTGTTGGAAGAATGGGGTAGGAGAGAGAGTGAACACATGGATCAGTGATGTGTGCGAGTCCAGTAAGTCCGAGTCCCAGTCCAAGTCCGAGTCCAGCCTTTCCGAGTCCAAGTCCAAGTCCGAGTCATGAACCTTCGAGTCCGAGTCCGAGACCGAGTCCGGCATGTCTGAGTCCGAGTCCGGCACATGTGCAAATGTATTACATATTAATTAATAAGAAACAAGTACATGTACATGTACATGTATCTCATTCAAAATATCTGTAGGGACCTACTTACTAATGAATCGTTCAAATGAATCAACACATCATTTAATTTCCAAAAAAAGATAACAAACCCACAAAATAATTACAAGACGATAGTATTTAGTTACTTTAGTTTTGAAATTACATGAAGTTTATTAAGAAAGCCCTGGTAGTCGTATCTGTGTCTTTAAAATGCAGCATCAATCACTTAATAACATTTTCACTTGTTTGTCAACACCCTCCTTGTTCTATAAGCAAAAATCCCACAAAACCTTCAATATGTGGAAATGTAATATGATAAAATATTTTGTTAGATTGGGTGAACTAATACATGTACATAAAAGTGTAATTCAGCCACACATAACTGCCTGTATCTTTAGTTACCATAATCTTACCAAAAAATCTTCAAAGAAATTAAATAATAAATTTGGAGATCAACAGTACATGATACATCTAAAAAAAGTTGAAAGGTACTATCATCCTTTCAAAGTGCTTGCTAAAGTTGGTATTCATCAGAAAAGTTCAATAAAAGTGGCAGTAACAAATTTCACATTTTTGCTTCATCATTCTTTAGTTTGTTCAGAAGATACAATTTTATTGATTGATTAGGGAGCAAGTTGTGTATGTGTAGTGTAAAGTGGTGTGTATGTACACACACATCACGTGTAGAATGTACCATGTGTACTACGCATTGCAAAACTAGAAACACGGAAGACAGTCCAGGCAGTGGACTGATACTGTGTGATCCGATTTGGCTGAAATCTATTGAGTGATATTATATTTGAATATATTGGATGAAATTTTGATGAAATTTTAGCGAATGATATCTAAGATATCCATTTGGATACGAAACTCAGTTTAGGCAAGTGCATTATAGCGCCAATATGCCCCGGTCTCGAGCCGGACTCGACGCCGAGTCATCGAGTCATAGGCCCCGAGTCCGAGTCCGAGACCAAGTCATGAACCTTCGAGTCCGAGTCCGAGACTGAGTCCGGCAAAAACGGACTCGAGTCCGGTCTCGAATCCAGGACCGGACTCGAGTCACACATCATTGACATGGATATTGTGGATGTTGTTAGTAAGTACTGCAACTCGGCTCTTACTTAACACTTGGGTCACATCGCGTTCGAAACTACTCGCGCTTTGGATTTTGGTGCAAATTTTTTTGTAATGGTGTCTTCAAATGAACAAACACGCCGGGAAAATGATAAAATCGTACTTCAAAACTTGACTTTTGTGTCAAATAACTGAAGCATACTGAAGCACACCACATACATGTACATATTCCAAAGTGCAGGTATTTGTTACCTTTTATTCTAATTACACTTGTGTGTTTATGCTGGAGGTAGAAGAAAAGCAACCCACATACCAAATACAGGTGTTCAGTGTATATTGCATATTGATCAGAGTGTTGAGTCTGGGTACAAGAGAATCTACAGTACACATACCAAATGCAGGTGTTTAGTGTACATTGCACAGGTTGGAATTTTGTTTATGAGTCTGGGGAAGCAGAGACCATTCCAAACCCAGGTGTGTCTTGTTGATTGCATGATGACAATTGTTTGTTTTATTTAGTGTAGCATAGCGGTTTGTTGTTGCATAATGACATGTTTATTTGTGCCCAGAGTCACAGAAGAAAAGAATATACACATACCGAAAGACTTTTACTAACTGGTCACTTTGTTTATTTTTTCACGCCGCTTGCAGGCGTGATACGAAACTGAACTTTTAAATAAAGTTACATTTTATCATTTTCTCAGCGTATTTGTCTGATTGAAGACACCATAACAAAAAATCTGCACCAAAATCCAAAGCGCGAGTAATTTCAAACACGACACATCCTGAGTGTTTAGTAAAAGCCATTAACTCTTTAGCGTGCCAAAGTTGCAAATATGCACCACACAATGTCTATAGAGCTGTGATTTCTATGGCACGTTAAGAGTTAATCTGAAAAACAATTATCTCGATAATAATTATTTTCGAAATAATCTGTCCATGAAAAGTGCCAATTGTCAGCGAGATATTGAATTTTTCTCTCCTCTCTATGTTCATCATATGGTTCTGGGGTTGTTTGCTGACAACCAATTAAGTATTATTTACAAAAAATTCACTTGACAATGAATCAAGTCACCAATATTTAGAGTGTTTATTGTGTTCTTTCTGTTTGTTCTATTATCTTTTCAGGTGAGGGTGATCTTTATTTCTCAGCCGTTACCAAAGAAGATGAAGCCTCTTACTTTTGTGCCGCCAGCAATGACTACATTCCAAGGCAGGTGACATCACGTCGGGCCATGCTCACTGTTAGAGGTTTGTGTGCAACCAATATCTTTATTCTTTTCTTTCAAGAAAACAAACCTTGCATGCCTATAATGCTAGTCGAAGGGCTTCCACAGTAGTCTCAAAATGGGAGTAAACCAGACTATGGTTTTTCATTTTTGAATCCATGTTAAACTTTTCATATTATATAGGTTATATCTACAATTAAAGAAGAAAATATACAAGTATATACGTAAATAAAATGTGATATCTAAAGACAATCATTTCAGAACTTCTTTAAATGAAGTGTGTAATAAGGATTCCCAAAACTAAACTTGGGCTTTAAATTGAGGACTACTTCCAGTCATGCCATTTTGCTTTAAAGACACTATTATAACATTGTGGAAGCCCCATTTAAAAAAATCATCAAACTTTGAAATGACAAATAACACAACGTTGAACGCCGAACTATAGATAGTTATGTTGTCACTAGCAAAATGTGTACAGATAAATATTAGTACATGAATTATTGTCAGCTGACAAAAATTCTGCAACACAGCAGTCTATGGGGGAAAACTGGAATAGTCGCTCAATTATTTTCACTTTTTAAAAGCACATAATGATCATTTTGAACTGCAATTTTTCCTCAGGGCTTCATTTCTAGAACTTATTAGAGACACTGGTAGCATGGGAAATCGTGTAGCTCAGATTTTTTAAACTGGGAATATTGTTATACAATGCCTTTAATGTATATTGTAGTAACTAATTTGATGAGGGGCTATATTTGTTTTGGTCAATCATCAGATATTTGACCCAGTGTTGTAGGATAAAGGTCCGGAGTTCCTTGTGTCCAGAAATAACCGAGGAAATTATAAAGTTTGAACTGTCAGTAGTAAGATTGATTGATATTAACCAGATATCAAAGGAAAAACAAATTTCCAAACTTCCTGATAAAAGGAAGTCAGTTTGAAGACTGCATTTTCCTCATATTTTGATTTTCAAGTTTGTTGAAAATGTTAATTGGTAATGATAGACTTGTGATGGAGCTAAGAAACTTTAGCTCCTAGCAGCATTTGGTAGCTTTTAATAATTATAATGTTTGGTTTGACAATAAACAAACATTATTGTTTTGGATGCTTCAGAGGATATAAATAAAAATGTTAGTCAGACCTTGGGATCAAACTTCTGCATCTTCTATATTTACCAGAGAATTATTTACTCATATTTTTAAGTTAAAGTTGAGACAACATATGGATATTGTAGAATATATGTATTTAGTGAAGTTGATCATAAAAACCTTGTGTATAAGTGCTGACTTGTTAATCCACAATCTCAAATTAATAGCATCCTTTTCATAATGCACTTTGATGATCACAAGATATTTTTGTATTCATTGAAGCAGGTGATGTCATGTTGAGGATTTAAATTCAGTTTTCATCAGAAATGACTCTCTCCAAAATGTGGAAATTCTCAAATGTGAACATAATCCAGTTATGTATACATTCACAAGTAGTAGCAAAAGCATGAAGCCTCACATATACTTACGATGGTTTGTCATATCCTTTGAAACAATAAACAAAATTAAAGCATTCAGACATGTACGTAAGACATAAGACATCCATATAAATATAACATCTTACCTAAACGCTGTTGCCAAAATAAACTTGAAATCCTATGTGGACTAGAAATTTCAGCCGTGAGTTAACGTAAAAACCCTTTTCTGAACTTTCGTAGGAGAATGAAAAGTTGTAATGACAGCCAAATTTTCCTTGGCATAGCTAAATACTGTTTGTAACATTGACATCCTTATCTTCCGCAAAATAATTTCACATAATTTATTGAATTTCCTACTGATCCAGTGATATCTGCTCACACGGTTTGACTTTGATTCTGATGAACATGTCATTAAGTTGACTCCATGGAGATATGAATAGATGGCAATGCTGCTTTCAGGTCTGCTGTCCAAGTGGTTTTGACATTAATAGGCAATCATGAATTACCAAGAATTATTTCCTGAAGTAGTCTTTAGAGACAAAAGAAGACAAATGTCAAGTTACATTGAAAGTTTAGCAGGTGGATTGTTCTAGTGCTTTATTGAAAATGTTAATGCCCAAGTATAGTTTTGGTCGATCAGACAACTTCTTTGTCAATCTTTCACAAAGTATTCTATTATCACCCCAGGGCCCTGTCTCATAAAACTTTGCAATTGATTGCAACTCTCAAAAATCGATCGCAAGTTGATTTCAACCAATCAGAACTCAGTATTTTATGACTTACAATCGATTTTCGGATTTGCAATTGATTGCAAGTTTTATGAGATAGGGCCCAGACATCAGAAAACAACATCAAACCCACTGAAAATGAAGCATTTGTAGATTGATATTAATAATGTTTTGATCAGCAAATTTGATCTAGATTTGACAACAATGGCATGTACGTAAATGACTGTGATTACAATTCTTAAAAGATCTTTATTCATTTTCTTTTTATTTACAAAAGTCAATGTACTTCTTGGGAGACATGAATAAAATGAAAGTACCGTATGTAAAGTCTACATTTGAATGAATAACTACAATTTGTTCATCTCATTTCTTCATTACAGGTGTTGGTAGTATTGATTTTTTTTCTTGTTTTGTCCTTATTTTCATCAAGTGTTTAATGGCATTAAATATTGTCATATATTTGTACAGTGTGTTGCATTGGTGTGGTGCTATAAAAAATACCTACTAAGGTAAAAGTTTGTTTGAAAAATTAAACTTGGCAGAAATCATCCCTACATAGGGTAAAGCATGCAAAGGTACATTAATGGTTTATGTCACCCCATGGGGGAGGGGGGGGGGGGGCAAGAGGGAGGGCCTCAAAGGCCAAAACTATGTACAGGTGGCAATATACTCTCTAGTAGACACCATAAGAGTCTGTGTCAATCTCAGATCATAGTCAACAACCCCTCTATTTTTCAGTCAATTTGGCCATTTGACTTTTATGTCATCTTTGATGATATCATTCAGATTTTTGTTGATATAGATGAGTACATTTGCTACATATGATGTTATATGAGGGTGAATGTTCAAATACCTAAACAGCCATTCCATACTTGTGTCACGCGAGTCACGCATGCTTTGTCGTACGAGTCGCATGTCAGGGTATAGATGATTGATTTACTTGATCAAGTATTGGATTCGTTTCCAATATTTTCTTGGGTTTTGATCTATACCCTTGTTTACGACTTGTGTGACGTGAAATATGCGTGACTCGCGTGACATTTACGTGGAATGGCTGTAAAGGCAATTTTAAAACCAACATCCATCATAGATATGTTGTCACATTCTCTTTGTGGACTTCACGATCACAGCAGTTCATTGGATCTGTTAATTCATCTCAACAATGAATTCAAATCTATGGTTATTATTGTTCCATATGTCTGGCTGACCAGTTTCATCCTTTCAAAATAATTTTTGCTATGTTTCAGTTGAGGCTACCATCACTGATCCGCCAAGCAGGACTGAGGTCATTCTGGGGAATGAGTTGACTCTGACCTGTCTAGCAACTGGGGACCCTGAGCCCACCATTACATGGAGCAAAGATGGACGTGTTCTAATGGCCAATAGACGTACTACAATAGGGTGAGTATACTACCAGCTCACTTCTGGAAGCTAATACTGTAAAATCGGTAATTTTCGTGCAAGTAAATTTTCGTGCCGCACCACACCTACAGCATATTTGCGGGATGTTGTTTTCGCGCACAGGAAATCTTTGTCACTACGAAAAAAAAAATCCTCATCCATATCAATAACAAAGCATTACCATGAACATTTAACTCCACAAAAAAGCCAGTGGCTGTGCAGTGTGTCACAGCATGCAACAGCACACGTGCTGAATGCCGGGGATGATTGAAGGTGTGGGATATAAATCTGAATCCCTGATGCACTTGTGAGTTAAGCCAGCTTAAAATAGCATGTTGTTGACACAGTGTAAAACCCATACTTGAGATTTTTATTTTTTTGGTGGGTGGCAAATAGTCGTACTGTACTAGGGTGGGTACACTACCAGGAGGATTATCGCAGTTGGAGTGCCTAGGCATAAAAATATCAATCTAACTGTGCTCATTTTATTTTTTCCATTCAGTTGTCTGAAAACTTTCATACAAAATAAGAAGAAAAACAAAACTAAATAGATAATTTCTGGTCATCTTTAAATGTTGTCTGCATGGTTACTGTGTATTCAGAACTGATAATTTGATATTTATGATATTACCATAAATATACATTTTGTCCAAATATAACCATGAAATGTTACATAGTTTTCCTACATTATACATAATATATACAGATTTTTTTTTTCTGAAGGTGAAATCTTGTACAGAAAACGAATCTTGTCTCCCCTGGATTTTTTTTTAAGATTAACACTATAAAAAAAAAATGAAATAAATGTTTAGCATGGCTGTCAGTTGTAAATTTTGGATACTTGTTTTTGGAAGAATTTGCAACTTCCAATAATACTTTGAAAATAAGGCAGTAAAATAATTTCTTGCCATATTTTTATAGAGCAAGTTTAAATTGTCTCTGTTTTGAGAGTTTTGACAGACTTGTTTAAACTACGATAAAATCTACAACAAGGACAATAATAACAGCCCATATGTTCCCAATTAGAGACAGGATAGGGTGTGTAACAGTAGGCTGCAATTCTTGAGGCTTCCTACACCGCTGTAAACCATATTCTGTCATCATCCCAGCCGAACTGGTCCCTATGGTAGCGTGGCCTGCCAGGCAAGATAGTGTTCTGTTTTGTCCCGCAGTTTGGCATGTCATGTGTTTGGCCATTGGCTTTCAAGTTTCTTGGGACTGAATAGTTATGGGATAAGGGGTATAAGGGGTGTGGGGATAGAGTCATACGATGGGTAAATTGTTAGGATAATTGATTCATACCCTCTGTCATCGGAACCTAGTGTGTTAAAGGTCAGGATGTGTGTTGCACTTTTATTCCAGAAAGGCAACTAATGACTTCTGTAAAGGGTTTCAAAGTGTAATGAATAGAAAATGAATTATGCGTACACTGACTGTTATTTCTACTGAGGTCTTAGAGTAGTTTCTTTAGTCAAACATGTTACAATAACATGTATGCCAATAAATGGATAGTTTTTTTTTTTTGTGGCCGTTCTCTATGGCTGTGAGAGCTGCAACATTGAATGAAATCTTTAGACAGCAGAATTCAAGCAGCAGAATTTTTTTCAGGAGAATGCTTGTGATGCCTCAAATGAGGAAGTACTTGATAGGCCTGTGTCGATAGATCCCTCCTTGAAATCATAAGGAAAAGACAACTTCAGTTTGTTGGACATATTATGAGAAGAGAGTGTAAAGAAAACAGGATACTGAGAGGAAAGACTGAGCGGAAGAGAAGTAGGGGGAGAAATAGTATAAAATACACAGATAAGTTCATTGTCCTGACCGGTATCAGTAGTAACAGGACAAGATGTAGATGGAAAAGCTTGATTGCCAATGTCTGGAACGGACAAGGCACCTAGCAAGCCAGCAAGAATTTATGGGGCACTTTATTGGCCTGAGGAGAACCAATCCATCTGGTTCCAACCAAAGAGTAAAAGAAGTCGTCTGTTTTTAATGTGATTAGTGTGATTGGCCTCACTTGGTTTATGAGCGGTAATGTTTGAATTCATCAAGAACTGGTTGTAGACACTTCTCATTGCTTCCTGAGACATTATTGATTTCATCTGAGATTAAAATAAAATGACAGTTAAACTACAACATGATAAGAAATGGGGAGTCATCCACTACAGTGTGACATATTATGTGACAAGTTAAATGTGCTATGTACAAATTGATGTGGTTCAGACTGTTTTAAATTCTAGCATGGTTTCATACACTAATAATTTGTAATTAACCATTGAGGAATTTTACTGTCTTGTACTCAACAGTGTTTTAAAAATAGTATTAGAATGTCGAAACAATCATATCAGTAGCAGAGATTCAATAGAGACCTAAGCACATTACAGTGATTGTTATTTTAATCAAATTGAATTGGTTATTCTTATTTTCATAAAAAATGCCTGACAATTTTTGTAACAGATAAAGATTTACAATAAAACTTATTTTTCGTTAGCATGTGTTTGATAATAAAGCTCATTATTGTGTGATTTTGCAAATCAAGAATAAAATATGGAGGGAACTTATGACACCAGTAACATGATTATTTTGTTTGTAATGTTTTGGAAGTACAACTTTCCTGTTACATGCTTTAAAATGTCACAATTTTGTTATTTGAACAGGTCTAGTGGATTGCTTCATGTCAGGAACATAGTTGCTCTGGATGAGGGGACCTACTCCTGTCAAGCAAATAATACTTTCAACACAGATACAGCTTCTGCATTTGTTAATGTTTTGAGTAAGTAATGTGTATGAGAGTTTAATCAGTCACTGCTAACATCATCATCATTATCATCATCATTTGTTATCATCATCATCATCATCATTATCATCATCATCATCATCATCATCATCATCATCATCATCATCATCATCATCATCATATGTGCCATCTTCATCATCCTTATCATCTCATCTCATTATCATCAACATTAAATGTTCTTTGCTTTAAACTGTTGAAGACAATTCCCAAGATATCTCAGGCTTGGGACTGTGGAGAATGTGTGTTATGCCAAAATCAAATCGACTTCAATTGGTTAAACGTAAATGCTCTAAAATTCTAGTAGTTCAACATTTAAGCTTAATTCATCTCTTTCTTGCCTGTGTAGCAAAGCGAGACATAGGCGTCTCTATTTGTAGCAATGTCAGTGTCACCATTATTGTCTGTATAGTTATCAATTACCTTGTCCTCACAATAATTTTCCGTAGCTTATATTTGTATGTCCATGTAGTATTTTTGTCGTTATTCATGAGTATCAGTATCATTATTACTGGCATAAAATGATACAGTTTTCTGGATAGATGAGTCAGTATGGGTGGTTGATAGTCTTGGGTCAGAAATCATTTTGTCCCAAGTATATAGTTACACGTTGAATTGTGCCCTTTTCGCAAGATCAGGCTTTTTTTTACTTTTTATTGTTGATAATCCTATTACTCAAGTTCTAATGACAATTAACAGTGAGTATTAATGTGTTGAATTAAGATTGGGCATTTGATACTTGAATAGTATTTGAATTTTCCTTCAAGACTTGGCAACTCATGCAATCAATATGTTATTTAATATGTCAGTCATTACTTCAAAAGTTCATGACAATAAAGCAGTATAATGTGTCGATTTCAAGACTGGGCATTTGATACTTTAATAGTATTACTTCAGACTACAACTTAGGGGATCATATAATCTTGAGATGGTGTTATGTAATGGAATTGATGGCAGTTTGAATACTATGTGTTAGCTTTATTAATAAATTGATGACACAGCAAAATAGAAAAAACAAAGTCTAGTGTAATATTTCCTGCCGATAAATTGGTAGCACCTGTTGACAATCCCCGGATATTGTTAGCCGATCATTGCTAGGAATCTCGAGATTCTGGTGTTATTAATATCCTGGCTAGAAATGGACTTTGGGTTTAGGAAGTCCAATTTGTCCGTTATGGATAAAAACACATCATCTTCCCATGGCTTTGTCCAACTCGGTTGCATCTTTAAATTCTGTCTCGGTGCTGAATAGATTCTTGAAGGATGGATGCTATCTATTTCTCAGTTTTGAGTTCCCCCTGGAAGTGTGCCATTTTTATGTTTTTGGCTTCTAGGAATTTTACGCAACATAGGGACAACACATGCCTGTGGACTGATGTAAACAAAATGAATGGCTTCATCCTTCTTTGAATTTATAATACATGCTGATTATGACATTTTGCTTATATTGTATGGCAAAAGCGTAGTACCCAAAGAATGGCATATGAATGGATATAAACTAGATATAGTGTTGCCTACAACATGGAAGTACAGTCAGTGTTTACAAATTTAGTACTCTCATATCAATGTCACTATTTGTTTTTTGTTGTGATGATCATTTATTGAAAAAGACCTATATTTATATTTCTTATGACAAAGATATTGATACATTATGTATATTATGAACCTACCAGTAATTATGAATTTTGAATGTGGTTTCTGCATTACACAAATAATGTTACTCTACTTTAAAGCTTCTACAAAAACATTTTTAGAATAACTTGTAATTTGAACAATTTACTGTTTTATTTATTCATGATACAAAATACAAAACTGATAACATTTGACTGGTGGTTGAACATGTGCATTACATTACGTTATGATTCTCATGAGAATTTCTTCTGATGTGTAATTATTTTCCCTTTATGATTAATCCACAGTTCCACCGCAAATTGTGACAGGACCTGGTGAAGTCACTGCGGGGGCGGGGTCAACCACAACCATCCCCTGTGTGGTGGTAGGAGACCCCATCCCGGTGGTGTCATGGTTCAAAGATGACATCATGTTACAGCTTGACCCCCTCGACCCGACGTACATACAGACCAATCAGGGCCTTTTGATCAGTGAAGTACAGTTACAGGATGCCGGGATATACAGATGTCGAGCGGTGAATAATATTGGGTTAGCTGAGAGCTCTGGCACCCTTGTGGTTGAAAGTAAGTCTAGCCCTGTCATCCATGTCCAGCATTTTTAACAACTGTCTTGTAGTTTTAGGTCACAAGTGTCAGGATTTGATGTATACAGGGTTGTATTTCCTAGGCTAAGAGATAATTGCCCAAAATCTCATAAATTGTCAGAAGTTGCTACAAAACTTATACACAATTATGCTAGTAACAAATTTGAGAACTGACCAGAGTCAACTTACCACCAGTGACTTGTTAATTTTTGATGATTTTTTGATAAATAACTACTGATGCATGGTCATCTCAAACTTTCTAGGCCATACAAAGTTCAAGGTGACCGGACTGTACCATACTCAAGGCGGGGTGCACGCCGGTGTATCATTAAAAGCATGTGTGTATGCATGACCAACTTGTGTACATTGCAATATACATGCTTAGTAACTTACATGCCTAGTAACGCTTAATAATTGCTGTGTTTCTAATGTTTACGTCGTCTATACGTATTGCAGTACAGGCTCTCTGACTAAATAAGAGTCATTGATTGATTTTGTTTTCTTTATTTTCTTCTATACCCCAGCTTTGCCAGTCTTCACTCTCCAACCCACCAACACGACCGTCCATCAGGACATGGTGGTCAGCTTCAAGTGTGATGCTGATGCGTTGCCCCCGGCAACCATTACCTGGTTGTTCAATGATGGTGCTGTGCCGTCGTGGGCCAGCGTGTCCAGCCAGGGCATGGTTCTCTCCATCGTCCATGCCCTCCCAGAGAGTACGGGGAAGTTCACCTGTCTGGCTAGTAATTCCCAGGGAACGATACAGGTGGATGCCTTCCTGAATGTACTAGGTGAGGAAAGTATGATGGAGTGTCAACACCTGTAATTACCACTTCTCCTTTATCCTCCTCCTCCTCACCAACATCATCCTCCTCCTCATCATTATCATTATCGTCATTGTCATCCTCTTCCTCCTCCCCCTCCTCCTCCCCCTCCTCCCCCTCCTACGTCATTATCATGCTCATCCTCCTCCTCTTCCTCTCCTTCTCACTATCATCATCATCATCATCATATCATCATGATCATGATCATCGTCATCATCATCATAATCATAGTCATTGTCATCATCATCGTCTTCCTCTTCCTCACCATCCTCCTCTTCTTCTCCTTCACACCGTTCTAATAGTAATCTCCTGTCATCATAATGTATTTAGTACACATCTTTTGGGGCTGTTCTGTTCTGATAATGAACCCTTGTCATTATAATGTAACTCTGATCCTCCAGAATCTTCAATGGCTGCCAATAAGAGCTGATATAGAGTTTAAAGTTCTCAATCATGTTTTTAAATGTCTTTATGGAAACACCCCTGTCTATCTTTCTGAACTTATCAAGCAAAACCAGCCTAGTTGCAATCTTTGTTCTTGGTCAAAAAATCTTCTCTCTGAAACAAGTATAAAATCCAAGACATTCACTATAAGAGCTTTTGAGCTTTAGAGCTTTTTATGGAACTAACCCCCCCCCCCCCATAGCATAAGATCTATCACCAACTTTGATTAATTCAAATCCAAAGTAAAGACCAACCTTTTTGATAATTTTTAGTTAATTTCAAATACTCATATTTTTATTTTGATATTTACTTTCACAGGCATTGAGACTAATTTCATGGTATTATACTTCTCTAAGAATTGAATATTATGGTTATTATTATTAAAACAGTTACACCATCGGTGGAGCCTCTCCCTAACATAACCATCCTAGCTGGTCAGCAGCTGACCGTGACCTGTCAGGCCAGTGGGTCACCTGACCCTGTCTATATGTGGCTGAAGGGTCAAGATGTCCTGGTGGCTGGAGGAAGGGTCAGTCTGTCAACCAGTGGACAGTTACAAATCAGTGGACTGAGTAACGCTGACCAAGGTAACAACCAAACTTTGAATTGATTATGCTGCTTTCTAGTAGTAGTATCCAGACTTTTAAATCCAGTTTTGTCCCTGTTATGGAGGTGACGGGATCCACCTCACTATCATAGCAATTGCCCTACCCTCTCCCTCCTCTTTGCCCAATTCGGCGCATCCTCCTGCTTTAGCCCAACACTCCCACTCTTCTCCACCAATTGCTTCTTCCATGTACTGCGAAATGTATTTTTAAAACTTTTTCTTTTTCTTCTTGTTATTGCAAAAGTTGTAGTGAGCATGTTCAATGCTAGTTTTGATAATTGTCAGACATACCCTTCTTGTCACT
>JZLH01S0371585.1:22024-58363 GCA_001188425.1 Eucidaris tribuloides
CGGGTGTGGGAGGGTTAATATGATTACGTTTATCCCCTTGAGAATCGGGTTAATTTGGGAGGAAGTCTGAGCCAGTGAGCTCGATACAAGAAACATTTCTCCACCAGAAAAGACAGAGTTGAACTGGAGGTCATGCTTAAGCTCTTGGTGCAAACATTAGGAGTGTTAATGATGTTATCAGGTCATGTGACTTCTCCAGGGGTCGGGCTATCATGTTAAGGAGTTCTTATCTCAGAAATCCTCCATCTTGATCTTCCGTTATCAAACACCGTTAATCTGACTCCAGGAGGGAGCTGAACTTTACTTCTCTAACAGCTATCATCCGTTTCCCCCGAAAAGTGCACCACACATTTCATCACTCACATGCCTTTAACCCAAACATTACCCATGATGCTTTTCAACTGGATATTGACAGTGGTCCCCAGATGTCTGTACAGGAAAATTAGGGTTTACCTTAACCGGTTGGAGACTGGGAATGAGATATCTTGGGCTGGGGTTTATTGAGAACATACTAAATTATATTGAAATCAAATCATCTCCAATAGGTCAATAACCATATTGATACACTTTCATTTCAGGCACATGCCTGATAATCTAGAGGTCTCTAGTTCGAGTCCGACTCCCGCCCGGCATTAATGTCCTTCAGCAAGACATTTTTAATCTGCTTTGCTGCTCTCCACCCAGGTGTATAAATGGGTACCCTGGTCGAGTCATTTATAGCTTCAAGCGCGGTAACAGCTGCTTAGCTTAAATGTGCCTGTCATGACCATGGGGTAATAATACACAGCGCATCGGGACATACGATAAGCTAATGTATGTGTTATGCGCTATACAAGAACATGTCATGATTATTATTATTATTATTTCAGTATTTGGTGTAGAAGATGATGTTGTCTCATCTTTCTTTGACAATTAACCCGTTGACTACGAGATTCTGTAAATCCCCATAGACTGTGTACAGGGTCCATCCAGTTCCCATAAGCAACGGGTTAAAAGGTTAAAATGGCTAGCACAGGTTGTTACTTATTAACTTTATAATTAAAATTTTCTTGTTCAAGTTCTTGAAAGTATGTAATTTGTGACTAAATTATGCGTAGTGAGATTTTCTTACCAGAAAGAGTTAAAAAAAAAGGGTATGTGGAACAAGTGACCACAATACAGGATGATTCTGTGAAAATTGGGACAGCTAGTCACCGTGAATGCACTTTTTTTATGACACATGACACATGTGAAGGAAATGTGGACTACTAAATATGAATCTATGAAACTTGCGTAAAGTGTGTCTAAAAATTACCAAAACATTAATTTTTCATTTCCATACTTGCAGGTGCAATGGTGTAAAATTAATTGGAAAGGAAATATGAGACATTCCAGACAAATTTTTAGTCACTATGTATACCAGTAAAATGAGGTCATGTGTTCATTTTAGTGTTCTGAGCAATGTATAGGGGCAATTTGTCTCCATATAGGATAATAGGATGGGATGAGCTGTTTTCTTTTACTAGACATGTTATGATTCAACTGACATAATGTTGAATCATTAATCCATGTTCCTGGGGTCTGTTGCAAGATTCAACTTTTGTTGTGACACATACAGCGTACAGGGCAGTGACATGATTGAGAAAAGTAAAAAATGTCTCCAGAACCAAACTGGTTTAAACATATACCAATGTATACACCAGCTGAAGTGTATCTCCTGCTTGAAATGGGTTACTTGTGGAGAAACAAACATTCATAATACCAGTATTGAATTAATCTGGTGCTCTGATAGAAATTGATCCCATACAAGGCTACACAACAAATTTGCCTGTCACAAGGAGTACTGATGGTGATTGTTTAAAAAGTACTAAACATTTAACCTGGAAATTTAGACTTAACAGAAACCTTGAAGAGTGTACTTGATTCTAGAGTAGTTTTATCTCTGCTGTTTTGCTTTAATGTGTTCATATAAATATCAATCAATGTAGGCCACTGCTTGAGGTACCGGTAATTGAGACTTTTAGAACAATAACACCCTTTGACTTCATTAAACTACTATGATGTATGTGTAACTGTAACACTTTCTACACAAACATACAAACAAAACATGCCTAAAACTAAAAAGGAAAGAAAAACCTCCCACACTGAATCTGTCATCATGTTGCCTGGAGCTGTTAGGTGTTGCCGTTCACCAATCAAAGAATTTCATCTATCATTATACGATTGGATTACAAGGGTTGGGATAAAGTATAGGTCCAATTTGCCTGAGTTGGCAGTTAACCCGTTGCCTCCATGATTCTTAAAAATCCCATAGAGTTAACATTGGGCACATCTGGTTCCAGTAGCCAGTGGTTTAATTGACAATCCTAGAATTGCCTCCAGGGCATTTGGTGTGATCACTGACTCTCAGGAACCAACAATGACTAAACTAATAAACAGCTCTGGTGAAATGTATTTAAAAAAGGCTTGAAATATCTCATTCATTGACAGATACATTTGGCAAGGCAAACACCATAACCCTAGGTTTCATGTTGCAGGAATCAATATTTTGATAATTGACAGCCATACTGAATTGTATCCATTTATTCCATTACTTTTCCTACATTTAGTATTCGGTACAGCCTTTGTAATCTAAGAACTGGTTTCTCATGTTTCACAGCCTCTAGATGTAAATGAATAAATGTATGACTAACCAAGTTAATGACAGATAGTTTTTCATTGAGTTGTAAATAAGGGTGTTATCAACCTTCGTTATTAATACCAAGGACACAAATCTACTTAAAGTCATTGTTTAACATGTTCCCAGTTTCAAAAATCTGAGGTGCATATTAATTCTTCATACTATTAGTGTCTCTGATAAGGAGTGAAATGAGATATAGTCTTTCGTTGTCTTTTATTAACAAAAATATAAAACCCATATTATCATTGTTGCTTGTCTGGAAATTTTTGTTTAATTTGTGGTATTTAAATATGTAGAAGTGCATGGGATCAGCCCACATCCACCAACTTTTGTTTTATATTGTTTGTGGTTGTGTGCTGTCAGTAATGTTTTATATTCTGTCATATTTATTGTTATTGAATGTTGATGTATTTACATGTATTTTATTTTTTTCTATATGAATTGTCCTACTTGTAACTTTGTATGGATGTGAATAAAGAAATTTGAATCTACCTTTACATTACTTTTTTTTTCTCATCTCATCTTACCTTGTTTTGTCTTATCTTATCTGTCTATCTAGCTATATATCCAACTACACGTAGAGTATATTTCATCTGTGCTATCTGAATAATATGAACATTTGAGATCTCACTGGATTTTCTTCAAATTGTTTTCATGTGCAGGGTGGTACAGCTGTGTGGCCCATAATGATGTTGGCAATGCAAGGCAGTCATTCTACCTGGCAGTGACGGGTAAGTTGAATTTGAAATCATCCCTTAACCCGTTGGAGACGGTTTGATTTTGCTTTAAAGTGATAGGCTAACATTGTGGAGCTTCAATTTAAAAAATTTGTCAAACTTTGATATCTGACTACATAGTGTGTTCAAATGGACAAATAAACACCTAGATACAAAAGTTTGGAAAGTTACACTGCTAATGGCAAGTTATGCATGAATAACCAATTAAAACTCGGGGCGAGTTTTAATAGCCTAGGTGTACACACAGTAAGTCTATGGGAGGAATGGGCAAGTGAATCGGTCAACTTACGATTTCACTTTTTTAAAGCACTAAATAATTCATTTTTGAAATTTGAGTGGAACCTCAAAGACACTGTAACATGGGAATCATGTGGCTCAGATTTTTTAAAAGTCTTTGTGCGCGGGACCCTGAATCCCTGTCGCGTGCGGAGTTTATTTCAAGAGCGCTCAGTATCCGGGAAAGGAAATAACTAACTGACTTCAAGGTAGCCAATAACTTCGCACGACAACGTTGTTTAAGAAAAATATCCTACAGCAAGTTGAAGTACATTTTACAGACCTTCTTAATGCATAAAGGGTGTTTGGAAATCTACATCTGAGGTTTGTAAAGTAATGGCTAATTGTGACCAACATACATGTAATTCTAAGTTCCTGCTTGAAAATATACAACTCCATTCAATAATACAGAGGGGGTAAAACCACAAGTTATAATAAAAACCTGACTTGTTCCAAGTAAATGAAAGAATGAAGTCACCAAATGAGAAGTGAATGAAGAGATTATCGCGTGAATAGCGCGTGTTATTATTTAATTGACTTTTCGAGTTCTTTTAAAAGTTAACTTGTATTTAATCCTTTGTCCATTGTATCACGAAGCTTCCATTGTATTTATCGATTTTCTGGTTGCTTAAGAACCTACATAATTACCCCGTACTTGAGGAATGTAAACAATACAACAGATTACTGCTAGTATCCGGGAAATCAGTGTAATTCGGGTGAATACAATCGTTTCTACGTTTGAGCCGTGAAATGCGAATCCCGCACGCTGCAGGTAGTGCATGGATGCGAATACCGCGTGCTAAAGAGTAACTGTGTGTAAATGTTCGCAATACCTGTTTAACACGTCATTTTCCATAGACCTCGTGACGAGATATCTCGTCATTCGTCGTCAGTGGGTTAAAGCTCAAGTTTAGTTTTGGTAAATGGTAAAAATGATTCTTTGCAATGATGTGTTTTAGATACACTTACATGTATATGATCTATTAATACCCTGAAAATTGCTCGCTCTGAAACTTTCCCTTTTTTGAGAAGGAGGGGGGGTAGACCCCGAGATTTTCTGTACGTAATGTACATACCACTGCATGCTCCCCTTTAATTCAAACATCATAATTTGTCGCTATATATAATTTTCAGTAGGTATGATGTTGTTTTCTGATGTCTGGGGTGACAACAGAATACTTTGTGACAGATTGACCAAAAATTTGTCTGATCGACCAAAACTATACTTGGGCTTTAATATGGCTCTCAGACTGTCAGATTTGCCAGCTGACTGGGAAATTGGGAATAAACATTGGTGGCTAGAAAATAATACTTATTGTCAAATATTAACCATGACTTCACATCCTCTGTACTTGATGTTGACTATTTCTCTCTTTCTTTAGAATTCTTGAGGTGCTTGTCATCCAATGCTTTTGTTAATGTGACTGGAGAGTGTTTGTCAGTGTTTATAGACTAATGTCATTGTAAAAAAAATCTAATAAAAATTATATGAAGTGGCTCATAATGTTGCATTCAATGTTAATTTGGTCATTTTCTTTGATTTTAAGTTGTGGTTACTGTTGCACATGACCAGTGCAGGCCAAATCTTTGAGAAGTTTCTCAAGAAGTAAGTCTTCTTGAAATCCTACCTCAATGGGAATGACCAAACCAAACTTTGAGAAGATAAACTTCTTGAAGATCTGTAATGTGTAATGTGTGTAGGGAACGCTCCTCTCTTGGTCTTGATGTGAATGTCGCAAAATGAGTTTCACAACTTCAATACTGGCCTTATTTTCTCTAGCATGCCATCTAATGACTTCGTATCAGCAAATTTTGAGAATTCTGTTTGACCTCGTCAGTTTATGTGAGATTACAATAGACCAGTTTACTATGTATTCAAATTTACGGATGTTTCTTTATTGAGGGCCTCATAACAAACTATTTCATAATCCTGTTGATAATGAATACATTTCAATACTTGCAATCCAACTTGCATACATAAATTGTTGCTACATTGGGCAAGCTTCGGGCAAGCATTAAATGTGGATATGTTAGTAAACTGGTCTACTTACTGGTGACTTTCAACATGTTACAACCTCCTCCCCATTAGATGTGCCTGGTCAGCCTGTCATCCTGTCTGTATCTACTGTATCAGCCACCTCAGTGTTCATTGTCTGGGTAGCTGGAGGAGATGTTGATGACACAACTCACTTCCTGATTCAGTATAGACTCAGGTGAGACCCCATGTTTGTGATTAAACCTTTACATTCTGAATGTTCTGTTATCATACTGTATATGCTGTATATTTCGCTGTGGTTTCATTTTCACAAATTTCACGAAAATTTTTACTTCTTTTAATATATTTTTGTAGAAAGTGAATGCAAATTTATTCAAATCACAAAAATAAAATCTCTCGAATTCCCCGGCTTGAAGCAAAATTGTGAAAATATACGCACATAAAATCTATTTTTTATGCAGTATGTTATAGCTTTAAAGGTCAGTAGGTCCTAGATTCACATAGGTCAGTATAGTTTCATGTTTTAGCTCTTCTAATCTATTGCAATTAGCTCTTTATCAATCATCCATCATGAGTTGTTCATCATGTGTAAACTTTTCTTTCTTCATCTTTTTTCGCAATGATTGAATTTTAATTAGACTGGGCAGGAATCATCTACAAGGCTATGGGAATCAAAGTTACTCACCTTCTGGCCTCAATAGTGCACTGAGGTTGGGGGCTCCTAGTGCCAAAACTATGTACAATTGGTGACAATCTCGTGAGGGGCACTACAGAAAGGTTGTGTCAATCTCAGGTGTGTGTCAAGCCCTTGAGGCTGTAATTTTTAGTTTTGAAGCAAAATAAATAAAAACCAAGAATGATGACTTTATATAGGGTGCTGCTATTAGTGTTATGTTAGCAACAACACAAGAAGAAACCATCTATTTGATCACTCACCCATCTACACACTTGCCCATCCATCTAATGAAGTCCAGTGTGTTAAAAATTATGTGCATATCATTTGAGTACGTAGGCTACACAGAGACAATACAGAGAAAAATCTAATTCTACTCTCATGATATTTCTCTTCTTGCACCACTAACACTCAGCTCTTCTGCGGAATGGCTGACTTTTGTTGACAACCTGGAGGCCACACCCGGCAACCAGTCCTTCTCCCTTCACAGTCTCCTGGAGAACAGAGAATACTTCATCAGGGTGGTGGCCAAGAATGTCATTGGTCAATCTCCACCAAGTGCCATGGAAATCATCAACACACCCTCTGTTACAGGTAATGTGACCTTCACAATGTCCTTGGTTCTATGTAGTAGTAGTAGTAGTAGTAGTAGTAGTAGTAATAGCGCCATGGAGATCATCAACACACCCTCTGTTACAGGTAATGTGACCTTCACAATGTCCTTGGTTCTATGTAGTAGTAGTAGTAGTAGTAGTAGTAATAGCGCCATGGAGATCATCAACACACCCTCTGTTACAGGTAATGTGACCTTCACAATGTCCTTGGTTCTACGTAGTAGTAGTAGTAGTAATAGCGCCATGGAGATCATCAACACACCCCTCTGTTACAGGTAATGTTATACAAATATTGACTGCTCATAAGGATGGTGGTGAAAATCATCAGTCCCAAGGTGTTTTGTTCATACCGGCCCTTCTATCACCCCCGAGACAAATTAGCCGATGGGTAATAGAAGGTCAGGTATGAATAGCACCAAGCACGTTCAGCGTGATCTTCCTGCCCAAGAGAATGTGATTCTGCTATGTCACATTTGACTTGCATTGTAGGAACAAGCACGTGCATTGTAAGTCATTGAAACTTTAAAGATATTCATTAAAAATACCTGCTGTGCCTTTTTTTTTTAGATCAAGACAAATTTTTAATGTGTTGGATTTGATACTTTCTTCTCTGCCATGTTATGAATTGACCAGAGGTCTCCTTTAACCTGTTGAAGACTGGACACGGGATATCTCGTCTCAAAGTTTATGGGAAATGCACTTTAAAGCAAAATCATGCCGTCTTCAACGGTTTAAGAGGATGGGATTAAAGTAGGAACACAGGACAATGGTTGACTGAGCTCCATTAAAGTGTAATAACTATCTGGCCTTGTAATTCCTGTATTTCAGGTCCGTCAGCACCCAGAAACTTCCGTTTAACTGCCTTCAATGCGACCAGTGTTACCATGACATGGGAGGTCCCAGCACAGAGGAATGGACCAATCGCTGTCTATCTTGTGGAATATGTCAAATCGGGCTCCAATGGTAAGTCAAGTATTTAACCCATTTGTTGGGCTGTATGGAAAATACATGTTATACCAAAATGAAACCTACTCTGAAAGATTATTACCTCAATATAGATATGAAGTGCCAATTTATATGTTGTGTATGGTTATCACCTTTTGCATTATGGTAATTTTGTCCCCATAATTTTTTCCAACCCAACAAATAAAATAATATATGTAGTAATAGATGTCAATTTAAGCAATTCCAGGGACCATGATGGAATAAGCAAATCTCTTCATAATCAGATCATGTAAAATGTAAAATGTCAGCGGGACCCTCGACATTTCCCATTATTTATTTATTACTTTATTTCTGTTTTATTTCAACAGGTTAGCCCATTCAGTTACAGAAACTGCTCTGCCAAGGGGCCCTGCCCAATTAAAAACATAATGCATACATAAAATACACAAATTGTATTATATATCAAAGTAGACATAATAAAATTCCATTTTACATCAGTAAATAAAAAACGCAATTTATAAATTACAACATAGAATTAAATACGTAGAGTAAAACACAACACTACATAGCAATTGGTAATTTACATACCGCTACACATTCTCCGATAATTTAAACGTCACAATTTGTCACTATAAACAGTTCAGTAGGTTTGATGTTGTTTTGTGATATATGGGGTGACAATAGAATACTTTGTGTAAGATTGACAAAAAAGTTGTCTGATTGGCCAAAACCATACTTGGTCTTTAACTGGAATCAACATTTATCCTGTGTAACAACTTGCATTGCGAAAAATGTATGACATAAAACCAAACATCATCTTCTGGAAATTCTTCTTTTCCTGTCAGACTATGGAATGCAGGAGATTGCAGGCATCGGTCAAGCCACCGTGATGGCCACTGTGAGTGGACTCCGGCCAGTGACCCTTTACCGATTCAGAGTGTGTGCAGCCACCTTACACAATGGAGAGAGGCAGTGGGGCAACTGTACTGACTATGTACAGCAGGAAACATTAACGGCAGGTGAGAGAACTAGATTGAAAACAATATTCTACTGGCAAATATCCATGCAAGGTGTTGTAGAAGTTTCTTGATAACATTTTGATTCAACAACCATCATTCCCTGCTATGTGGTGTTGTCTTTGGTAGTCTGATGTCAAATATACTTGATATAGAATCAATGGTTGATTTACAATCTCTGACCTAATATGATTAGTACTTAGTCGACCAGTGATGAATATCCACCAGGCGATTCTTATGTCGTCTATTGTTGGAAACAGTTAGGTTTGTTCAATAATTGAGGACAGTGGTGCGGAGAATTCATGATCAAATTTTTTCATCGATGCTGTGCATGCATCACATCCTCTCAAACTTCCACTGCATGGGATGACAACAACAAATTGCCCAGTCTAGCGTTGTCCTCTCGGGCAGTAGACCTTGCTTCTTTCATATTTATAAAGTGATAAGTAAATATAATTTCACTCCTCCATTAATATTTTAATAAGTTCATCAGGTAATATATTGATAATATTTCATTCTGATATTTCTTTCGTCCTCAGCCCCTGATGCTCCCCCATCTAATATCAGTGTCAGTGTGTTATCGTCAACATCCGTGAATGTTTCCTGGACTGTGAGTTGATTTTCACATATTTATCTGCTTTTTGTTGTTGTTGTTGAAACACTGTTAATGTCATTTAATTCATTTGTAATTATTGTTTGTATGAATGATGAGGTTTAGCTGTAATTTTGATTACAATTTTTTTTGTCTTGAAATGAACAGAAATTAATTTGTTGTATCATTAAATGGAGAAGAAATAGTTATCAAACACTAGGATATAGTGTGCAATCAGTTTACACTGGAACTAGATTTTGCAGATTGTCTATTTGATGTAATAGGTTTAATATTGAAGCAATGTGACACTCTTTCAGAATTTTGCCAATAGTCGGACATAGTGTTTGAGTGAAAATGAGATACCAGTAAGGATTCTAAGAAGGACTAAGAGAGCGATGTGTAGTGTGAAACTGAAGGACAGGGAGAAGACTGAGGATTTGATGCAGATGTTGGGTTTAGAAGAAACAGTGGATCAGATAGCGAAAGCGAATGGAGTATGTATGGACGTTGAGCAGGGATGTTGATCATGATTTGAGGAGAAGGGTGTTTGAGTTTCAGGTGGATGGTCTGAAGGGCAGGGGGTGACCAAAGAAGACATGGAAGAAACAAGTGGCTGAGAGAGAAGGAGGGGTGGGCTAAAGGAGAGGATGTGCTGAATAGGGCGAAGTGGAGGGAGGGGGTAAGGGCAGTTGCATAGAGAGTGAGGTGAATCTGGCCACCCCTGTGATTGGGGACAAAACCGGATTTAAATATCTGGATTACTACTTCTCAAACATAACTTTCTCAATTCATCAGGCAATTCCTGAGATGAACCAGAATGGCCAGATTCGTGGTTACAACGTCTTGTACCGAGAGGTTGGTAGCCAATCAGATTACAGGACACTTGATGTTGACGCTGTGTATACAACACCTATAACTGGACTGACCCCATGGACGAACTATGAGGTCAAAGTTCAAGGCTTCAACGTTAATGGATCAGGCCCTGCCACCCCTACTGTCGAGATGCGGACACAAGCTGACTGTAAGTAAACCCTCCACACACCTCTCCCTCCATATGATAATAAATTCTTAATTTCAGGCTTTCATGTGGCCATACTTTCCCCTACTTTTTTACTCTTGTCCTTACTTTTCCTACTCTTTTGCTTCAATTCCAATTTTTCCCTCTTTACACTTGTCTTGGTCTCAGTCCATGTACATTTAATGAGCATATCTTAATTATATGATATTCATAAAAGGGGGATGAGATAAGGCACTAATTTTTTGTAAAATAATTATGAAACAAATTTGTTTCATGCTCACATACATTTCCTACTTTTTGTCAAAATTTGGTGAAAGAAAAATATGAGGCTACTTTGGCTATAGGGAGCAACTGATACACTTAACCCTTCATTCTTATTTTTTTTTTAACAGCTCCAACTGCATTTCCTGATGGTGTCACCGTGGCAACTCTTAATCAGACCGCAATCTCTGTTTCTTGGCAGGTAAGTCTTATTTCATCTTGATTTCTTTGCTTTTTATGATCATTATAATTGGTTAATTGTTCTGATAATTTATGTACATGATATGACTCCATGAACATTCTTACTCTTTTGACTAAAGTTGTTTAATGCTTGCTGAAATTATTTATTTTTGTTCTTACTCAATGACTACAGAGCCTGCTGATAAATAGTTCCTGAATGGATAAATACATATTGTCGCAAGAATGACCATAAATTTAGTAATACTAAAGGATAAATGTACTTCATCTCAATCCTCATATTATTGTTGTGGTTCTCATAAAATTAAATGATCTTCGTACACCTAGACAAATAAGACTGAAATTCTCCCGAAGCAGAGAAAGATATTACTTAGTGTAGGCATGTAATTCATAAATATCTCGTTGATTGAAATGCATACATGGTATCAACTAGGGGAAGCTGGAAAAAAGTGAATACACCTGATGGTGTTTGTACTTAGTAGGATGTATGACATTTTGTTGCTTCTCTGTTTTGCAGGCTGTTCCTGTGGCGGATAGACGAGGGCCTATAGATGGCTACACATTATTCTACAGGGAGACAGATACTCGTGATTTCATTGAGACTGACTTTGAACCTACACAGATGATGATGTCTTTGGCAGGCAAGTCACAGTTGTAATTTAAATTTATTTTTTTTGTCCAATTGGAAATGGGAGTTTCACTGATATACAGTGATAACATCATCTGCTATATTGTGCATGCAAATAACACTAAAATTTGAAATAGAATATCATCTTGATCATTATTTAAATGAAACAAAATATACAAGACAATACTTAATAAGGGTTGATTAACCAAGATTGATTAATCAGTCTTATGGAATACTCTTAGCTCCGACAGATTTAATACTACATTTGATAATACTTTCAGGCGACAATTTAAGCGGCACTTGATTTCTTTATATTGATTGTAATTTCTTATTTTCTTTAAGTAATTTAATTCCACTGACATGTTTTGCTCCCCTGTATCCCCCTAGTTTTTCCTCATGTCGTACCCCTGTATGTTTATTTACTTCTTGTTTATGTTTCTGTGTTTTGTTTTCACATGATAAATTCACAATTAAAGCAAATATAAATTTAATATCAATTTGAGGTGCACATTGAACTCTACAAGCCTCAACCTTGGCTTTAATCTTGCTCACCATTTTCCAATTATTATGCTGCCTAGTCTTAACTACTTTTGTTCGTCTTTGTGTCCACTTCAGTATTATATATACTTGTGTATTTTTTTTATACATCCATGCTGCTGTTGATGTCTCATATATGTCTTTTTATGTAAGTGTATATCTTGTTGAAATTGGAAATAAAGTTTAAATTTAAAAAAAAAACACAGAAAGAAATAGATCTGGCAAGTCTTCATATTTATTGACAATTTCAGCAGCAATATGTATGCTCACCTAAAATAGAATTTAACAAAAGAAAATTCACAATGAAAGCCCTTCTGCCACATCATGAAATATTGAGATATTTATTTAGGATATACCACATGGGAGGAGATTGTATTAACCAGGCAGAATTAGCCATATAAATCATTCAAATGGCTGCTATAAGGTGATCATTCGTGTCTTAGCAATGAAAAATAGGAACTTGTGTTTTTAACCTGTTGAAGACAATAATGAGATATCTTGGGCCTGGATGTATGGAGAATGTTTGTTATAATGAAATCAAATCATCTCCAGTGGGTTAATTATTGGGCTATGGCTGTTAGGAATACCAGATGACTTGTTTTAAGTGTGTGAATCCATGTGTGCTTCTTCTGGCAGGTCTAAATATAGCCCAATCCTATGAGATTCAAGTACTGGCTTTTAATCTTGTCAATGGAGAGAAGCTGAATGGACCAAAGTCAAGGCTTCAAGTGATAGCTACAGCTGATGGAAGTAAGTTATATTGTGAGGGTTAAAGACACCACTTTGTGAAAGCACCATTTAATAAATTATCAAACTTTGACATCTGATCTATGTGATAGCATTTGAATGGATAAATAAACACCATAGAGCAAAAAAAATAAAAAATAAAAAATAAAAACAAAATTAAAAAATGAAAAATAAGACAGTTATGCTGTCACTAGCAAAATATACACAGATGAATATCAGCATATGATCCAGGTGAGAAAAAGTCTAATACACAGCAATCCATGAGGGGAAGCTGGAATGGTCGCTCATTAAATTTCACTTTTTAAGGACAGTTAATGATTGTTTTGAAGTACAATTTTTTCAGGGCTTCATTTTTTGACCGTATCAGAGACACACATAGAATGAAAGATTATGTAGCTCCGAATTCTGAAAACATTGTAAACTTTTGCCTTTAAATTGTGATTAATCTTGATGTAAGAGTGTAAATATATCTAACTACATGATGGGATAGTTCACCATCTCCCCTCAAATTGAGTGTATACAATAAGGTGACAGAAATTTAACAATCACCTTTTGTATTCTCCACAAATTAATGTGAAATGCATTGGAAAACAAAAAGTCTACAGAAATTCATGCGTACATTTCATACAAATTGTAACCCAATGTAGCAAAACCTGGTGCTTGTCGGCAATGTACGTTTTTTAGAAACTAGGTTTAAAAGAACATAACACCCATTGAACACTACACAAAATAAAACGTTGAAATTGTCATTACTTTCTGTATAATCATTCATTTTTTGTGAATTATGTATCAAAATGTAGCTTGTAACATGTTCCCTCCAATACTGCAATGATCTGATTTTTTGATATGTGCCATTAAGTGCCTCGTTTTGCTAGATTTATCACAATTTATCCTGTATCTTGCACTGTGAATTGTTAACTAAGGTCTTACTAGTAACAGAGTTTGATATGAGATAGACTTATCTTGACTCTCTAACATCAATATGACCAACATGTTGTTTCTTCCAATAGTTCCAGGACCAGTCAACAGTTTGACGGCTGTCCGAGGCTCCACCTACGTCTATCTTCAGTGGAACCCACCTGACGTTACTAATGGGGATATATTGGGATACATTGTGGAATATAGAGCACAAGAAACCATCACAACTATGGCTCCCACCACTCCTTCCACCACTCCAAGTCTTTCAAATTCATCCATTCCAACTAATGCTACAGGTAACAGAGCAATTGTTGTAATATGCCTTTTATTTACAGCCTCATAATATTCTTTACAAGACCTTGGCTGTTTTTACAGAGATGGAGTATTCAAACAAGGAACAGTGATTTTTTTTTTTTCAAAAGAACTATTTATCTACATTTCCATATATCTCTTGTATTAAATGAAGATAAATTACATTTGGATTCATGTAATCAAGTAAAGCAATGCAATGTATCATACATTGTGGGAAATGCATTATTTAATTAATTGTTCAAACTGATTAACAGTTGCCAATTCTTCTGTCCATCAAATTACACTTAAAAGGGCAGTGACATGATTGGGAGAAGTTGTAAAAGAATGCTTCAAAAACCAAATAAGTTGGAACATATACCAATATATACACTGACTAGGGTGTATACTCAGGCTGGAATGATATGTCTGTTCAGGCTGGAAGGATTTGTCTTGAATTGGTTTAATTGGGAAGAAACAAGCATTAATTTACCAGTGTTGAATTAATCTTGAGCCCTGATAAAAATTGATCCCATAGATAGCTACATAGCAAATTTCACAAGTATCCCAACATTTTCTGATAATAATTGTACAACAAAGATGAAATCATGAGTATGAATTATTCACAGCATAAAGTTTAGATAGTATATATGATTCTGGGAGTACTGTGTTCTAAGTCGAGGACTATTTTTATCTTTTCCCTTTCATAATTTGTATGAAATCCCTAGATGCCCCAAGCAGGAAGAGACGCCAGGCCGATGAGTTTCGTAATGATACGTATGGCATCCTTGAAACCACGGAACCCAGGTACAACTTAACTAACCTGCAGCCAGAAACCGAATTTTGGATCGGCGTGGCTGCAAAGACCAGTGGCGGGACTTCTCCTGATGTGCTGAGTATCTATGTCACAACAGGTGAGATATTCACAAACCCCAACAGTAAATTTGTCAAAAACACTGGCATTTTTTTTGTAATATTCAGTCGAGTAGGTACCTTTGAAAACTTACCTACCCGAAAGGAAATTTACCTGCTCAAAGGGATTTATACAAAACATAAACTCAACATCTGCAAAAAAATGTACCTTTCAGCCAGTCAGGTAACTTTCTATTTTTACCTGACCGATGGCAAAATCAAATGAAATTCTATTTCTTTTTTATTACTGAATGTATTTTGATTCTTTTTTGTCTTATCTGGAAGGGCGTCTTTAACATAGAACTTTGAAATTCATTTATTGTGCAAATTATGCAATTTAATTAGAAAACCTTTAAAAATGGACAAAAAAATGATTCCTCATATTCATATATTCCTCAACCAATTTTCGATTCTGTTTGTATCGTAAGAAAGGACTTGAAGAGGACTTCAAAACTTCTGTACAGAATTTGTAATTGATTAGTCATGCAAATTCAGGCAAATTTATTCCAAATTTCAGATTTTTTTTCTGGTTTTCCTTCATTTCATAACCATCAAAACTAACAATATTTATAATGGTGTACAATCCAAAGCTTGTAAGAAGGGGGAGGGTGAAGTCTGATGTCAAATTTCATCCTTTGCGTGTGACATTTACACCTAGTTTATATTGAAAACTATAATGGAACTTTACAGAATCTGTGTGTTTAACCCTAATCAGCCCGGGCTTTTTTGAAATTGCATAGGCCCGGGGGGGGGGTGGGGGGGGTCTTAATTTGGGCCCCCCCTTCGGATCTCGGCCGCGGATCGCGCCGATCGCCGCGAAAATTGCACAGTGCATAGAGCCGGACGTAATCTCCAAGGCTGTATAGTATAGATTTTGAAAAAATGATTATCTTCTATTTTTAAGTAATTAATTATGCATATTTATGTATAAAATCATATTTTGCCATAACTTCCTTTAAACAGCTCACAGAATGCTAATTTTTGGTGATTTAATATTCTTTTTGACATTTCTAACAATTATCTGTCAAAAAAATGGTGAATCAGAATTATTTTTTTATGTTTATTATTTCATGAATTTCTTATGTATTTCTTTGTTTTTTCGACCTTTTGTTTTTTATTGTTTTTTCAATGAAATTTCTCGGGACACTTTGCGATCATAGATAGCATAAAATTAGTTAATTTCAATAGTCTAAAAGTAAAAATAATCATACATTTATGAATTTGGGCTGAAAACACAATTTGTATTGAAATACACACGATTTCATGTTTTTGAGCGATTTTTTGGTGACACATGCAAGTACGAAAAGTTGCGTAACTCCGGAACCGTGTACCCGGACGTCGCGAATTTGGTCTCAAAAGATGCGCAACACTTGAAAGTAAAAAGTCAGCGAGTGACCGGGTCAAAAAATTTCGCGCGGCGGAATGGTCGCGAACTTTGTCGAGGGGGGGGGGGCTATTTTAGCCCCCCCCCCCCCCCCCCCCCCCCCCCCCCCCCCGGGCCAGATTAGGGTTAAAGAGACCATTATAAAATATACTGTCGTCCAGAATAGTACACTTTTGCAGTGGAACATACTGTAATTGACTGATTCATTTACTTTTATTATAACATATCATCTACAGTACATCTACTTTCTTCTTATCTCCCCTACCTCCTCCCAAATCATCTGGTATGCGTCCAGATATTGTTGTGTTTACTACACCTGGATTGAATGCAACAATATCAACAACAACAAAAACACCAACCCCAGGCAATGACTCAGCCTTTTTCAATCTGTTTAATCTACCTCGGTGAGTGGCAGTTAAACAATAACGACCATTTTGAGTGGTTCGTGGCAGTAATACTCCGTAATATTTTCCCAAGTGTTCTGGAATATTGTGGATAAATCAGAATAATGCTGAATCTGAAAAGTGAGAGTAATTTTTTTCACAATGGTCTCACATAAACTGGTGTGTGTTCATTGCAAAAGGTTCAAAACCTACAAATCGTCATATAAGCACAATTAATGCATAGAACTCTGTCGGCAAATTGACAGAAATCTTTAGTAGGAGTATTCTGGAATATCCCACTGGGAGAAAAAAATTACAAGCTGTATTGTGAGATGAAAAGGAAGTTTAATATTCGAGTATGAACAGAGCTGTTTATGTGAATTATGAAAACAAATTTTGTGGGATTAGTACTTGTACTAGTATGATCAAGTACCCTAAATCTGTGCAGGTCCTAATTCTGTAAAACCACAAATTCACACTCAAATAATCATTTAATTGGTACAAACGTATAGTAAATGAAATAATCATTCACAATTTGTCGCTGTTTTCGAAAAATTTGTGCGCAGTTTATGGAAATTCAAAATTTGTAGATGCGCTCACGCAAATCCCCGTGTCGCGCAAGTTACACAGCCAATACACATGTGCGCAGATTTAGGAATCCATTTTTACGCGACTGAGTCGAGTGACACATTGACAAAATCGTCTCCAAAAATATAATAAAAGTGAGTTTTTCCGTACAATTATCATGCATGCAGCGTTATTCCTCAGATATGCGTCATTATATGAGAAACATCATTTGGTAACTTTTTATTGATTTCCATGTAATTTTTCTGTGTGAAATGTAGGGTGCGCAGACTTAGGACCACAGTACATACATGTAATCACTTAACCCGTTGCTTACGGGAACCCGATGGCTCCTGTACAAAGTCCATGGGGATTTGCGGAATCTCGTAGTCAACGGGTTAATACATATATATTAGATTTCGAATGTAGGTATCTACTAAGTGTCTACAACACTAAAGCATTCTTGGAATCAGTTGACACTTATGTGTTAAGTCCACTGCATTTTCATGACAAAACAACAATTTTGATGCAACTATAAAATACTGAGATAGGGTGCCAACATTTGCTCCAGTGACATTTATCTCATTGTACACAGGGATAGGGTTAGGGTTGCTAGTGGATTTTCAGTTCAGAATATAGTTAAGCATAGTGTTAGGGTTAGGGCTAGCGTACGAAATAATTTCCGGAGCAAAATGTCATACACCTGGTGAACTATTGCAAGAGTTAATGACTTTAATCATCATGATGTGCTGAAATAAAATAGTTTAAAGGAAAACAGAATTTAATGTGAAGGATTTTTCTTGTTGTGTGATTCCAGAACTTCCTTGATCTTATTCCTGTCCATCATTGGAGCTGCCTTCCTGGCCATCGTCATCGCTATCTTGGTGATCTCCGTCTGGTGTAGAGGGCGGCGATCATCTCACCATGTCAAGAGGAAAGCCACGTTATGTGAGTACTGAATTCTTCTCGTTGCTGTTGTTGTATTTAATGGCACATGTCAATCGATAATGTCCGATTAGTCACGCAATTCCTTCTGTGTTTGGGTGTTTTTATATGAAGTGGGTGTATACTAACTTAGGGTATGTTTTAAGTCACATGTACATTGTATCATGAAAACCATTCAGTTTGTTTTACCCAAGGGTGTTGCTAGCCAGGAAGGATTTTTATCTTATTTTTTTTTTTTTTTGGTGCTTGCACATGCATCGGATGTGAGCACCAACAGGCAAGACCTTTTGTTTTTGCTTGACTTGTCACCCGTCAGTACATGAAGAATTTTGATGGGTGAAATAGACAAAACAGAGGACCTTTCTGAGCTTGTTGATTTGTTGCCCATCGCTACACGAAGGATTCTGTCGGGTACACCCTCCTCCCCCCATTATTGAAAATGTTCTAGCAATGACTTTTGTTGTACTTTTAGTTGATATTGACATATCTCTGGTTTAACAAATGTTTGGGTGGTATCACCATCTAAAATTTATGTCAGTACTGCCTGAGGTACTGAATCTGCAAGAGTGCAAAGTTTGAGTTAGTCTATTGCAAGAAAGTTAAACAATATGTAAAATATTTAAAATCTATACATGCATGTATGCATGAGAGATATCGGCACGTGGGGTAGAAAACATTTATATCTGTTGAATTAGCAAACCAAATTGTAACCGATTGAAGATGATGATAAGAAGTCTCATCTTTGGCTCTATGGGAAATGTGAATTGTAATAAAATCAAACTTTTTCCAGCAGGTTAAACATATAGAGATATTTTTCTTATTCCTAATAAATACATTATTGAATATCTTTAAATGTTTTATTTATATGAGTCTGTGTTTTTGTGTCATTTCATTGTCAGTGTTACCCAATGATGGTCGAGGGTCACCAGGGGGCAGCACACCGAGTGATGACATCGTCATGGGAAGTCAGTCCAGGTCAGGAAGGTAAGACATATTAACAAAAATGAGAAAAGACTAAACAATGACAGTAACTTCTTGAGTTTTGCATGAATATTCATTTTGAGACATATTCAATGTTGATCCAAATGTAAAAAAAAAAAGCAAGTTTATCCTCATAGAAAATAAATAATTGGAAATTAAAATACAACAAATTGTGACTCATATTTTGTAGTCTTCTTTCTCTGTATTATCTGCACCCTTTCTGCGTCACCACGTCAGGTCATACTTTTGCTTTTCACCCTATTTGTGACATCCTTTCCTCTCACCCCAAGTAACCCTTAGAACAGGGGTTCTCAAACAGCGGCGCACACGCCACTTTTGGCACATCGGTCATTCCAAAGTGGCGCGTGGAAGCCGCTATGAAATTAATAATAAATTGTGTTATTTCTTTGAATTTGTTTTTATGTTGTTTACATTGATAAGAGCCATTCTAGGCCTCTTAGAAGAGCTCATATTTTGAAGCTTCGGGGGGGGGGGGGGGGCCTCGACACCCACCAGGGGCCCTTAAGCGGGGCCCTGGACCCCACGCCGCTATGCTGTGCTCACTTCGTGTGTTGGATAGTGGCGCAGTACAAATTCTCGACAATAGATATGGCACTTCAACAATAATAATTGAGAATCCCTGCCTTAGAATATCCATGTACCTTCTCCTTGGTCTTCCTCTCTTTGTCCTGCCGACAGCTCCATCAGTACAAGTAGCTTGTATCTCCCTTTGTATGTGCTCTAGCCATTATAAACCCTCCTTTTCAAAATACATCCATTTAATATCAGTGACTCTATTGTAAAGTGTTTAAGAACAGGAAATGAAATTTCATTGATTTGTCTGTCTTACCGGTATCTACATAACAGAGCAAGATATAGGTATCACAGTGTGAGTGTGTGACCTTAGTAGACCTTTGATCTTTTCTTTCCAGTGACTCTGGTTCGAGCTCACACTCGCCTTCCAACAGTTGTGGCATGACCCTGTTCACAGGGCTCCCCTCCACCCCTGCTACCACCCCCATCATAGATAACCTCTGACCTTTGATTTTTAGATATCATAAATATTTAACCTTTGATCTTTAATCTTTTCTTCCCAGTAACTCTGGTTCAAGATCACACTCCCCTTCCAACAGCAGTGACAGGACCCCATCCACGGGTCTCCCCTCCACCCCAGCCACCACCCCCGTCATAGATAACCTTTGACCTTTGATCTTTAATCTTTTCTTTCCAGTAACTCTGTGTCGAGATCACACTCGCCTTCCAACAGCAGTGGTATGACCCCGTCCACGGGGGTCCCCTCCACCCCAGCCACCACCCCCGTCATAGATGAGCCCATGCCGTATGGCCTAGACGTCCCTGGTGGGCCCCTGGACCCTAATAGGCCCAGGGCCAGTTCCTCACCGGCCAGTGCCCAGCTGTCAGTCAAAACGACACCAAGGCTGACATTACCATCAACAGCATCTCTTAATCTGTACCCCACTGCTCCAAGTAAGTACACCAATGTCTTTCAGTCAACTCTACTACATTGCTGTACTCTGACAAAAGGAGGCAACTCTAAAAAAAAAACAATTTTGTAGTTAAACGAAGAAAATGTGTTTCCCATTTACTATCTTTATTCCTTGATATGAATGTTATTAAATTGTACATATACAGCATTAATTCACATATGAGCTACTTTTTTGATACAATAAAACCTTGTATTTATTTCTCTTGTAGGGGTGACTTGATGGCATGCAACATTGTTAGCTTAGTACCTGTCCTACGTGTTTTATGTTTGTCAATGGAGAATACACATGCAATACTGTTACAATATTAAACGCAGCACCAATATTCAATGTTGTTTGCATTAGTGGAAGTGTATAACAATGCTGTGCATTACTTTTATGTGATAAAGTGTGTGATGAAATTCGCGATCTTAAAGGTAAATGACATGATTGGTGGTAGTCCTCAACTTGGGCAGAAACTACTCTAGAATCAAGTAAACTATGCAAGGATTCTCCTGTGAAAATCTTGTAGTCAAACGTTGACTCATTCTAAAATAAACTCGTAGCACGGAAACCTGCTGTGTGGCTCTCTATGGGGCTTATTTTTATCGTCCCTGGATAAAATTAAGATATTGCTGTGTTTATGCTTGATTCTCCTTAAGTAAACACATTACAGACAAATCCTCCCAGGTGGGAGATCCACTCCTGCTAGTGTACAGTTGGTATATATTTCAACTCATTTGGTTCTTGGGGCATTTTCAAGTGTTCCCAATCATGTCACTAACCTTTAAAGACACTATATAACACTGTGAAAGACCCGTTTAAAAAATTGTGGAACTTTGCTATCTGACATATCTGGCAGTGTTTGAAAGGACAAATAAACACCTAAGAACACAAAAGTTTGGACAGTTATGCTGTCACTAGTACAATATGTGCAGATACAAATTGGCACATTAATTTCCTATTAGGCGATAGGAAATTCTGCAACACAGAAGTCTATTGGGGAAAGCTGGAATGGTCTCTCAATGATTTTTACTTTTTTAAAACACTTAATGATCGTTTTAAACTGCAATTTTTTCAGGGCTTCATTTTTAGACCATGTCAAAGACACTGGTAGAATGGGGAATCATGCAGCTCAGATTTTTTAAACTGGAAACATTGTTATATAATGCCTTTAAAGCTCAGTGATATGATTGAGAGAAGTAAGAAATGCCTTTAGAACCAAACTGGTTGAAAGATAAACCAAATGTACACCAGCTGGAGTGGATCTGCTGGCTGGAAGGATTTGTCTTGAGTTTGTTTACTTAAGAAAAATCAAGCATGAACAGGGCAGCAGTTTAATTTTATCGGGGCACGATAGATTTAATACCCATAGAAGGCTTCACTAGAAATTTGTCTGTTACAAGGCATACTGATTGACGTTATTTAAAATGAGTCAACTTTTTACTACAAACTTTCCACAGAAGAATCCCTGCATAGTTTACATAATTCTAGAATAGTTTTCACCTCAAGTTGAGGACTACCCCCAATCATGTCATTTACCTTGAAGTGCGCATGAAGAGAGCAATGAAGTGCATGAGTGTGAAATGCCAAGGTCTTTTCATGCCTTCATTGATATAATTGCAAAAATTACAATGGATTCTTGTAAATTTCTTCAAATTTGTATTACTAGCAATATTGGATTTCTTTCGTGGTTTATCATATGTAGTGCATTCATGCTTCCAATATTATATGAATATGCAACTTTGTTTTCTTCTGTATTGTAAAGAGTTCTAACTATTACCTCAAACATAAACAAGTCTAGTCTAATTTGAAAAAAAACATATCTAAATCAGAATTGCTTCCTTTTGTCAGAACAATACTGAAACGATATAAAAATGTGTAAAATGAAACCATTAACACGGCATACATGTACATGTACACCATCATCAAGATGGAAAACATATGTATTTATGTTCCTCCTATCACAAATTAAATCAACTCAAAGTCTGACTTTCGCTGAAATCTACTTAAGTTACAGTATTAAACAGTATCTTCATGTTGTACTTATCAGTTACATAACTTGTACATTGCTATTTTATTTGAATCATTTATTTTTAAACTGGTATGTGAATGTTGAGAAAAACCTTTCATTGAAATTAAATTGAAGTGAACAAGAATATCATATTTATTGATGAAATCACATGAGTAAGATATGATTGTTGGAATTCCATGGAGTACCTTAACTCCCTCTAAGAAGAAAACTGTACTGCAAAAGCTTCTGGTGTGCATAAAATTTTTACAAATAATTTGGAAAGAAGATGTGTTTTTAAATAAATTTTGATTTTAACTTACTCACAAAATCCAATGTTTTACGAGTATAGTGTATAGCGTATGTAAGCTGTTATCTCATGAACTTATAAATCAAGTTCTGGAAGGTGTTTATTGACAAATTAAATAGACCAGAAGCAATATTCATGGAAGACCCTTGCTGGTGTATAGTATGAGTATGACTTATAAAGTGATGATATTCTTCCAGTTACTATACATTAGGGGACACTGTCATTTTTCAAGGTTGCTTTCTTGATTTGGAAAAATAAGGGTCATGTCAAGTGTAGGTCACTTGTCAAAAAATTAACAAAAAATACATTAAAGGCATCATATAACAGTGTTTCCAGTTTTCAAAATCTGAGCTACATGATTTCCGTGTGCTACCAGTGTCTCTTATGGTCTAAACATGTGAAAAAATTGTTTTACAGTATCTTTAACCAAAGTGGACTTCATGCTCAATTTGTCAACCATTATTCAGATATTGTGACCAATTTTTAAATCCAGGAACACATTTGTATATTATGCACACCTGTAATCCTACATAACTATTGAAGTTACCCATTGCCCCTTTTAATTTCACAGTTTTCAGTAATAATCAATTCTTCTTTAAATAATTTTGTGGTGTGTTATGTCCATTCACTGACAGAATATTGTGTTGATTATCTGAAAAGAAAGTGCAAACTGCAATTTAACCCTAAAAAAATATAATTATCCAGATAATGACCAGATTACATATTTCTACAATGTTGTGAAGACTCCACAATGTTATTAAGGGGTAAAACTGAAATAAAGTTTTGTTTTGACCTGGTAGTGAAATAAATTCATCAGTGATTCTTTGATTTAAAGAGAATTCAAGGTACTTTGGAGTGTGTGTGCGATAAATTTCAAATGTCAACTTAAAGGCAAATGTGTAATTGGGGTAGTCCTCAACTTGGGGTAAAACTATTATAAAATCAAGTAGACTATGCAGGGATTCTGCTATTAAACTTTTGTAGTCAAATGTATACTCATTTTCAACGAACTACCATTAGTATGAATTGTGACTGGCAAATTGGTTCTGGAGCTTTTTTTATGATTAAGTTCTCTCGGGGCTCGAGAGTAATTCAGTGCTGGTATGTTCAGTGCTGGTATGTTCATGCTTGATTCAGGTTAAGTAAACAAATTATTGGACAAATCCTTCCAGCTAGGAGGTCCACTTCGGCTGGTGTATAGTTGGTATATTGTTCAACTCATTTAGTTTTCTTGAAGCATTTTCAAACTTTCCCAATCATGTCATCAACCTTTAAATTTTAACTTAATGATTAAAAGAATTCATCAGTATGTGGCTGAATAAATCCACTAATGGCTAAGGTCATATACCTTAATAATCAGCATCCCTGCTGTGTCAGGTAGTTGTACCACACTGTGATTATGACCATTCTTATTGTACAAATACAATTGAGAGAAAATAATGGCCTCTTAATTGATGGATTATGAGACTAATCTGGATGGACAGTTTTACGATGAGTGTGGAGATTTTATATCTGATTAGGACCATTATGTCAAAAACTACCCCCTGTGATTGTAGTATAGGAAAAAAAATATTGGTTCAATGCACCTGAACGGTATTCTCACAGTACAAAACACGTTCATTGTTATAATTGTGGTAATTGTGTTTGAAGACATTGTGACTAAATTACAAGCAGAGAGGTACTGTTTGGTATTGTGAGTACTGGAAGGCAATGTATCTTAAGACATTAATATATAGCATAGGCTTTGTAATATGAACATATTGATTGATTGATTGATTTTATTTCCATGCAACAATAAATCACGTAAAGTACAATAACATTTGAAAATTACATAAAGTTCATTGAAACATTACATGGGAGGGTTTGATCATAAAGCACAATGGCTTGAACAAGATGCCCTGTGACTGTGAGGAAAAATAATAAACATGATTAAAGCCCTAGCTGTGCTTTGAACTACATGTACATGTAAGAAAAACTGAATTGTATATACACAAAGCTGGGCTAAAAAAATTCCAGCATGCCATGAATACATTAATGCCAGTGACATGTTAGTAATGCTGTGATACTTGTTGGTAATGATGTGATATAGTCTGTACATAAAAGACTTGTAAATAATACAAATGTTTTATTGTGATTGTACATATTAAAGTTCAGTCACCTCGTACCTGGAATTATGAACTTTTAGCTCCATAATGCAAATCATTTTGGCCACTTTGGGTGTTTGCTACTGGTTAGATTCTCCTTCATAAAGTTGCCCTTCTTACTTTGTAACAAAATGCATCACAAAATGCATTGTTGTGTGATTTTAATAACTCAGAAAAAAGAGTGACCCAACAACCAAGTCATTAAAAATAAAAGATCAAGCATTTGATCTAATTTATTATTAATTCAATAATACAGAGATAAACAGCAAACCCCCTTGGTATTGTTAATTTTCTCTGCAAACCTGTCATTCATTAAAGTGATAGGCTAACATTGTGGAGCTTCAATTTAGAAGATTGTCAAACTTTGATATCTGAGCTACATTGTAGTGTTCAAATGGACAAATAAACACCCTAGAATACAGAAATTTGAAAAGTTATGCTGCCAATGGCAAGATATGAATGAATAAACAATTAATACTCTGGGGCGAGTAAAAAATAGCCTAGATCTACACACAGAAAGCACATGGGAGGAAATGGTCAAATGAATCCGGTCAACTTACGATTTGCACTTTTTTAAAGCACTAAATAATCATTTGGAAATATAATTTTTTCAGGGCTTTATTTTTAGACCTTATCAAAGACACTTAGAGCATGGAGGATTATCTAGCTCACATTTTTTTGAATGTGGTAAATGTTAGCCAGTGGCTTTAATGTAATTTTTATCAAGCCCACGGAGGTGGAGGGAGATTAAGGGATCACTTTGGTGTCTGTCCATCCGACCGTCCATCGTCCATCCATCACACTTACAAAAACTTGAATAACTCTGTGCTAAATGCTTCAATCTCAATCAAACTTGTACAGACTTTCAAATTTAGAAGTACATGTATATGAAGGTCACCATGAGGTCAAGTTCACCAGCAGGGGTCAACAACCTTTTTGAGCCCAATGTTAAGTTTTTATACGCCCGGCTACGGGACGTATTATGGTATCACGCTCGGTGTCCGTCTGTCCGTCTGTCCGTTAACTTTTCCTTGTAAACGCGATAACTTCAGTTTGACTAAACCTAGGCTCATGTAATTGTGTGTAAGATATTAGCATGGATCCAGGAACTATTGATTTTGAAGGTCAAAGGTGCACAGGTCAAGGTCAACAGTGACATGTTGTTCATCTTGACCCTTGTGAAGTCCTTGTAAACGCGATAACTTCAGTTTAACATTAACGCCAGGCTTCATATAATTTGGTGGTAATGATCACAGCAATGGATAACCAGAACCCTATTGATTTTTGAGGTTCAAGGTCAAGGCTCACAGTGACATATTTTCATCTAGTACCCTTGTGAAGTCCTTGTAAACGGCATAACTTCAGTTTTAACTTAATCCAGGCTCATATATTTGGTGTGTATGAAATACTAGCATGGATCCCAGGAAGCCTATTGATTTTGAGGAGTCAAAAGGTCAAAGGTCAAAGTCAGCAGTGACATGTTTCATCTTACGCTTGTGATCCTTGTAAAACGCGGATAACTTCAGTTTAATCTTAACCCAGGCCTCATATAGATTTGGGTGTGTATGAATACTACATGTCCAGGAAGCCTAGTGATTTTGAGGTCAACAAGTCAAAGTCATAAGGTCACAAGTGACATGTTTTCATCTTACCTTGTGAAGTCCTTGTAAACTGCGTTAACTTCAGTTTCAACTTAACCCAGGCTCATATAATTTGATGTGTATGATACTAGCATGGATCCCAGGAAGCCTATTGATTTTGAGGTCAAAAGTCAAGGTCACAATGTGACATGTTTTCATCTTATCCCTTGTGAAGTCCGTTGTAAACGTGATAACTTCAGTTTTAACTTAACCTAGGCTATATAATTTGGTGTGTAGATGGATACTAGCATGGATCCCAGGAAGCCTAATTGGATTTTGAGGTTCAAAGGCAAGTCACAGTGACATATTTTTCATCTTACCCTTGTGAAGTCCTTGTAAGCGATAACTTCAGTTTTAACTTAATCCAGGCTCATATAATTTGGTGTGTAATGATACTAGCATGGAATCCCAGGGAAGCCTATTGATTTTGAGGTCAAAAGGTCAAGGGTCAAGGTCACAGTGACATGTTTTCATCTTACCCTTGTGAAGTTCCTTGTAAACGGATAACTTCAAGTTTTAAGCTTTAACCCAGGCTCAAATATAATTTGGGTGTGTATGATACTACATGGATCCCAGGAAGCCCTATGAAGTTTTGAGGTCAAAAGGTCAAAAGGTCAAGTCACAGTGAATGTTTTCCCATCTTACGCCTTGTGAGTCCTTGTAAACGGTGTTTAACTTCAGTTCTTAACTTACCCAGGCTCATATAATTGATGTGTATGATACTGAGCATGGATCCCATGAAGCCTAGTGATTTTGAGGTCCAAAAAGTCAAGCGTCACAGTGACATGTTTTCCATCTACCCTGGTGAAGTCCTTGTAAACGTGGATAACTTCATGTTTAACTTAACCTAGGCTCAATAATTTGGTGTGTAGATACTGAGCATGATCCCAGGAAGCCTATTGATTTGAGGTCAAAAGGTCAAAAGGTCAAGGTCATAGTGACATGTTTTTTCATTTTCTCACGTTACACAGGCGGCGTATTATGTGCTCGCCCCAGCACACTCTTGTTTTGGCATGTTTGTATGAATGCCCATAAGTTTGCAAGCCGAACCCATTTTGCCCAAATTTTTTTGTGACATACTTGGTGGTAGATGTCTCATAAGGTGCTGAAGGTGCACCAAAAGGTCAAAGATCACCACAGGGTTAACAACGCTTTTGAGCCCAATGTTAAGTTTTTTGAGCAAGTTTATAGTACGTGAAACTGGGCAAGACACAGTTTGGCTATTGCTTTTGTTTAATTGTAATTTTGTGAAATTTTTAAAAAAGTTACCCTGAATTTGAAAAAGTCTTTATTCAGTCAAATGTCCCAAACTGTAGGAAAGATATTCCGTTATTAATGTAAACATATCGTCCTATGGCTGTACTCTAGTATGTAAAGTTTTCTGTCCATATGTTTATATTGTTATAACATTGATTGGAAAGGGTCTTTTTGCAGCAGGACACGATAACCCATTGCCTTCCAAGATCTTAAAATCCATAGAGTTAACATGGGTCACATCCTGTTCCGTAACCATTGGTTAAGAGTTAAAGTTAGAACGGTTCACATGACTTAATCATGGATTCCTAATGATGGGAATGCAAGTCATGACCACATCATAAATGACTGAAATCATAGGGGTTTTCCCCTTCACACTTCCAACCGCTACACGCTCTCATTAACGACCCCCTCCCCTGGTCTGGTAACCCTAACAGTTTTATGTCCCTCAAATCTTGTATAGCTTTGTTTCTTACAGTTCAATACGTGATTGCCACGTGGGTGTACGGTAAATCGCAGTGAATTTTGGCTATTGTAGCACTTAAAATGCCCACCACTTGGAGTTCATAACTAATAGTAAAACTAACTTGCAAAATATACGCCAAAGAAATTGAACCTTGCTTGAAAATAAGATGTTTTTATCAGCTGTCATGATTGATTGAATAATATCCTAATAAGTATTGAATATTACATGTACTTATGTCCTATTCCTTGTTCGTGTAGTTGGTAGCATATAAAAAATCAGTGTTCAGTCTGGTACAGATGGTGTCCACAATGTTTGAAGAATTTGGGGCAAGAATTACAAAGAATTCTCTAGTAAGGCCAGAAAAAATTATGAATCTCAACCTTGGAGATTAATTCTTTGTAGTACTGCGGGTGTATTGTAAATTGTGAGGTCTGTTTGGAATGAAACAGCGTGGGAAAGTTTGTAACAATCAGGCCTCATCACTTTGATTACACTAACAGACGTCACAAAACAAGTTTCCTTAAGATCTTTTCTAGACTTTCTTAAATGTCCTATCTGAGCTTCTTAGCTCAGTAAAGATTTCCACCCTGCTGTGACTTGTGAAGAAAAGAGGAAGGAAAACATGTTCTGCCAGAGGTATCACCACCCGTCTTTATGTTATTCCTCCTACCTGCTGTTGGGCATCTAGGTGACTATTAGCCTCACCCATTGTCACATTGCCTTCAGGAAATATAAAAGATGTTATTGACTATTAAGTTTCTGAGCAAAGTGTCCCTTTGTGACACACGTATTAATCGTCGCAAGATCTAGTAGATTTCTAAGTCACATCAGAAAGGCTTTTGATTACGGAGTTCTTATTGTGTAGGATAAAATACTAAACTCATGAAATATAATAAGTTTTGACATCTTGGTTTATACTTTGGTTGGATATAAAGTTGTGATAACATTCTTGTATTTGACAACTCAAAAATCAAACATCTTAATTTAAATAGCAAATCTCAGACAGGTCAGGGGTGCGTGGTCAAATGACTGGTACTGATGCCACATTGCTGGTAATATTCAGTGATTCTGACAAAATTTCACATCAAATGTTATAATTATAGATTTTTACATGGGAAAAAATTTAATTGTTCCACCCCTTTATACATTGAATTAAAATCGCCCGTAAACTTGTATGTTATATTTTGAGAAATGGTATTAATAGAGTAACGATATTGAAATTTTGAAAGCTACTCAAAGAACTTTTTGTATCACTTCCAGTATTTAAGTTAGAGGAGAGAAAAAAACAGTGATTGAATCAGGTAATATATTTTATTGTGTCCTTGTAGTTGTTAAAAAATCAAACATTATTTTGTAAGAACTGGTTGACTGTTCAGAGAATCTATTTTAGTAAGTACTGATGGAACCACAAGTGAAATACAGATAAAACATCTTGATGAAAACATATTTTTTCCACTCATCCAGAAATGGTAGAAAAAGTCAAAGTTCAGTTTTTCAATACCTCGTCAATGTTTTTTTTTTTGTGTTTTCAGATCCAAGAGTGGTTCGTTCTGGCCAGTAGTGAATGTCCTTGACACAACAACCTGCAGGCTCGATGCTCTCTAGTCAAGGGTAAAACACACGTTGGATTTATATAAGGTTTGCTAGTTATTAACCCAACTCCCCTCTTGGAATAATGTGACTTCTATGTCTAACCCAAGATCTAGTTAACCTTGATCGATATACGTGATTGCAGTGACGAAAAAGTACAAAACAGGTCTGAGTTGGTTTAAAATGATGCATGCAATTTTTTTTTTTTTTTTGGGTGATTTGGCAACTTTCTGAAGCACAGAAAGCAGCTTTATTGATGGTAAAGTTTTTCCAAATATTGTTTTCTCGCTTCAGGTATTCAAAATAGATTTAAAGCAATATTAAAGAAAAAGGAAACTTGATATGCATTAAAGATTATCATGCATTGATAGCCAGAGATAAAGAAAAAACTATTTGGAAGATTGTTGAGTCAGTTTGCAACTTTCAGAACCAGAGTTCCTGATTAGTGAGAATCAATGTTTCCATTGTGGTCATGAATCACATCATTTGAATGTAGTTACAGTTTGTTGTAAAGAATAATTAATAAATAAATCAAGCTAAAAGCACATAATGCCTTGCAAATGAACACAAAAATGTCCAATTGATTTATTGTGAATTAAAAGTAAAATGTTATTTTCTATGGTCTGTAATTAAAGAGCAAATAATAGGATTAGAAGAAGTCTTTAATTTGAGATAAAACAACTCTAAGAAACAAGTACACTGTTCAAGGTTTCTGTTGAAATTTAATGTCAATGTTTATTACATTTTTAAAAATCACCAATCAATACACATTTGACAGTCACATTTTTTTTGTGTTAGTTCTTGTATGTGATCAATTTAATATCAGGGCACCAAGATTAATTCAATGCCAGTAAAATGAACGCTTGTTTTTCCACAAGTAAACAAATTCGAGACGGGATATATATCCTTCCAGGAATGGTGTAAATCGATCTCGGTATATTTTAAACACTATTTGGTTCTGGAAGGCATTTCCCTACACACGATTCACCTCAATAACGAACAAAATCACATTAATGAAGCCGCAGGATTATTTAATTTCAGCAATGGGCACTCTGCTAAATCACTTAAAGTAAATCTCTCTTTCTTGTTCTTTGTTAATTGACAGGTGAATCGTAACCAGGGTGACCAAGGTCCATCAGACTGAAGCAAGACAGTCTGGCAGCCATTGCCGTCTTTGTTAGATCAGGAGGAAACGATAATGAGATGAACCGCTGACAGTCCTCCATCAGTTGTCAATAGCCAATCAAAGGACAACATTAATAAGCTGATTGCCAATCAAAGGACAACATTACAAATTGATTAACCAATCAAAGACATTATAATGATTGACCAATCAAGGATGCATTTCATTTTTGAATTTGGTGGTGAAAGATATACTGTAGTGGCCCATCAAGATGACACCATAACTGATTGACCAATCAAAGGATGCCATTAACAATGATTGACCAACAGGGATCTGCATTTTGTTTTTTTTAATTTTTAAGTGGTGAAAGTGTATGACTGTGCACTTGTCAATTTGTAACAGTTGATGTGAAAGATACCTCAAAGATTGGAGTCTATGTGAATGGTAGCAACGTTTAAGCTATCGGCCAATCTTACAACACAGGACAAGACTTAGCAAGTCCACAGGAATAGCCTTAGGGCATTGAATGAAGACAAATACATTGTGTGTATCAGATGATATTTCATTGTGAAACCATTTAGACGATCAGAGGTTGTGCTGCGTGAAATTGAGAAAATAAAGTCCAGAGTGGACTGATTTGTAACCAAGGACAGAGTAGATATGAGCTGATGTGTTGTTATGGTGACATGATTGTCACTCAAAGGAGTTTTGACAGCTGGAAATTGGACAAATGAAAAAATAAATGAAAAATGTGTGACATTTGAGTGTAATTGCACTACTGTCAGATGAACGACTGTTTGGATTCTCAGCCATTCCGTGTAAAGTGTCCATGCGAGTCACGCATGTTGTATGTCACCAAGTCACAAAAGCAGGATATTAAATCAACCGAGAAAATACTTGAGCTGATTGTTTACTGATCAAGTAAAGCAATCATTCTATACGCCTGGATTGTGACTCGAGTGGACATACAGTATGGGTGACTCGCATGACACTTTACACGGAATGGCTGTCTATATACATGATGCATGGGTCATGGATAAGTTTAAATGTATCAAGCATTTTTTTAACAATGCCGTATTGACAAAGTTTTGGGTTGTAGTTGAACTTCCACACATGGATTAACTTTTTACACACACATGTTGGAGAAAAGTATGGTTGACCAAAGTCCGTAGATAAAATTACACCCCTTGTAGTGATGTAATTTGATACAATGCTGTAGAGATTTCCATATTTGTATGAAGTTCTGTGAAGTTATATGGAGTTGAAGTGATTTAATAAACTGTGGTCATTCAACTATATTTTTTCACTCTTCCATACAACGTGGGATATACAATTAGAAATGACTAATGATTTATCTTACTGCGTGAAATATTAATAGGAAATGGATGGTATAGTTTGCCGAGTTGTAAAGTGATATTTTTGAATTGTATTTGCATGTATTTGCGTTGTACCTGTTCAAGTGTACATGTAGGCATTTGATCAATGCATATTGTGTAGATAGGTGATAGAACTTTGTAATAGTGTAAATTGTAAATTCTGTAAATATATAACGTTTTTGTAAACTACTGTAACATACACTTGATATGGTTTTTTCATGTCGTTGTGTGCTGTATTTATTTTGTATCCAATTTGTATTTTATACAAATGTATGTGTGCTGTGAAATTGGTTATTATTTTATGTGGCTGTCATGTACCCTCTTGTACTGCTTTGGTGCTTTTTTGAAATATTCCTGCATATACACTGTGAGGCTGTTTGGTCAGGTTTTTTAACTGTATGTACAATTTTGTGACCAGGAAAAAATATCTGGATTAAATGTTTAATAAGTCCAGTATTGGCAATAATTATTAAAGTATGACCAAGTTCTAAAACTTGGCTTTCAATTGATAAACATTTTTATACGCATTTTAAATTGTATATATATGGTAATATTTCACCTCATAATATGTAACTGTATTGTTTCTAATTAAATTAATGATATGACAAACATTTTTACATGACAATATTTCTATTATCTTCCGTATGAGATATATAATGAATAAATGTTAATAAGATTGGAACAATCCATTATCTGGTGAATGTTTCTTGAAAAACAGAGGTACTTACAGTAATTATTGCATCTTCTGGAAAGGAAACACTGAGATCATGCAGTTTGACGAAAAAAAGAAATCAGAAGTCCAGAACTACCTTGTTTTGGCAGATATCTGATAGTAGAAGTGTAAAAAAAAAATACACCAAGTAAACATAAATGAAAATAAGATTGCTTGAATAATGGTGTGGTCTGTGTATTTAATGTCAGGTGGACTCTGTAAAGATTACTAATTAGACTATTGATGGTTATTTGCCTTGATAGTAATTTACTTATCATGTATATTGGCAAAATGCAAATATAAAAAGAACTTGATATAGTTTTATATTATATCTTTGGATCATAATACAGATATTTCTATATGAGTATGTTTCCTCCAGGTGAATTTGTATGTGATATGAAACTGAAAGAGAAACTATGCAGAAAAATGTGTGTAAGATATCATCTAATAATATTTTTCAAATTATAATAATCTTTGCTTTCATTATCATCACTTTGAAAGTGTGAATGTGCTTTCAGTTACAAATAATTATAATATTATAAGAAGTTAAAATGTTTGCATGGTTTAATTCACAATTCGATGAGAGGCTTTCGGTATAAGCCATGTAACGTTGGAAACCCACGTTCTGGTCAGAATGCTCTGGCTGTCATCGTCCTGACGACAGCCAGAGCATTCTGATCGGAACGTGGAGTTTTCCAACGTACTGGGTTGTACGAAAGCCTCTCATCGAATTATTATATTCAATGTCAACTTGAAAAGGTGAACAATTATGTCTTGTAATAATAATACTATATCCATTTACATCTCTATATATGCAGTATTAGTTTTTAATTGCATGAGTTGTCTTAAAATTTATTTTCTCTCACCATTAGATTAAATGATTGTGCCAGGGATTTGGCAGTCGCATTATCTTCCTTCATTAAGTTCATTATCAATACCAAATGGTAAGTTAGTACTTACAAATGGTGTGTTGAAAGTTGAGATCCATACGTCACAAATTTATTGTTTTAATAAGAAAAACTAATAACGACGTGTTACAAGATGTCGTTCTTTTCCCGTGAGTTTACATTTTGCTCAAATTGCGAATTGCGGTTATTGTGTACCGTCGCAAGACCAGCGGATCGCACTGATTGGTTATACGGCTAACCTGCGTGCGACCTTTCGGCTTAACGGCTGATCGGATAATTTTCGAAATGGCACGTGCACGTTTGACATCACAGATTTTTTGAAGAGGGCTTCTGATTATAGCTCTATTGAAAAGATGAAGTTTTACCGTCCGATTTCAACGGCAAGCTCAATATTTTACCCCAAGTCTCTATGAGAGGTGTTTATTATATCAATCTTCACATTGGATAATAATTTTCAGCTGATTTTCATTCATTTAAGATTGTTTTTTGAATGTGCAATCAATGACACAATCTTTAAAAAAAGTAAAGCTCTCGTCATCAAAAAAGTTTAAGGTCAAACGTATAAGTAACTTAATGCAAATATCAAAAAGTAATAGTTTAATATGTTACAAAAACTGTGTTTCATTATTGTGCTTTTAACATGCCATTCGTTCATTTGATATGATCCAAGAAATTCACTTGTATATGAAATTATTTCATAATGTATAATCTTTAAAAAAGTAATGAAAATCATTTTACAAAAACTTAATAAATTATTTTTCTTGTTAGAAAAAGAAAACATTTCTAGCACATTTCTTATGAATATAGCACTTTCTCGTAAAACAAGAATAGCGCAAAGTTTCCAGTATAGAATGCCCTCCAGGTTTCTTTAAAGGTAAATAGCATGATTGGAGGTAGTCTCAATTTCAGGTAAAAATATTCTAGAATCAAGTAAGAACATGCGAAGGATTCTGGCTGTGAAATTGTGTGGTCAAATGTTTTATGTATTATGTATTTTGTATTTATTACTCCATAAGTACTTCATGTGACGGCAAATTTGTTGTGTAGCATTATGATGGGATTCAATTCCTAAGGCACATGAGTATTCAGATACTGGTATTGTTATTCTTGATTTTCCTAAGTAAACAAATTTAAGGACAAAATCACGTGCAGCCAGATTTACTCTTCCGGTAGTGTATACATTTGGTGTATGTCCCAAACTCTTTGCTCCTTGAGGCATTTTCAAGTGACCCAATCATGCCATAAGGCTTTTAAGGTTTCATATTTTTGCAGTCTTGCTGGAAGCTTGCCCAACTAGGCCGGCCATGCATGCCCTGGGTGGAACGATGGCCTCCTCCATGGGCCAAAGCCTAGACAATCATCATGGTCTTGTCTTTTATGTTGATATATTAGTTACTTCCCACAGTGCTTTGTTGTTATTCTTTGAACGGGACTTTCTCGCCCAGAAAAGTTGCTTTTGAAATTCATCATGCAATGTGCACTGAAGCTTGGAAAATTAATATGTGAACTCAATTAAAGTTTGTGTGTATATTTGAATAACATCGAAATAGAACATGAGGAATGGGCGTAAATTAATCACTCAACGCATTATGAATGAAGATATAATACATTTAAAAGGAATAGATATTTTTCACTAATAAGTTTACACAGAAAATAGTTGGGTGTTAACAACTATGAACAATTATATAGTAATTAATCAATAAAGTATGACATTTAAAATTTAGCGTTCATCAATTTGTATCTACCCTGCTTTTGGCAAAAGGAAGGCAAGTTACAAAAAGTGTTATTTCTCATAAAATTAGCAGTTTGTTTCCATTTACATTGGAATCAATGTAATGTCACAAGCAATTTTGTTTTTGTAAATATCTTTCAATGGAAAATATTGTTTTTCTCCACAAATTTTGCCTGGAGGTACAGCAGTGCTTGAGATGGGTTAAAACAACCCAATAACTAAATTTGAGTGATGTGCGCTGCTTCTTTTTAACCAATGTAGGAGAGTTATTTATGACTGAATCCCGAACAGGGTTGCACAGTTTGGCCTTGAAGAAT
>JZLH01S0371585.1:58388-76743 GCA_001188425.1 Eucidaris tribuloides
TAACCCAGGCTCATATAATTTGGTGTGTATGATACTAGCATGGATCCCAGGAAGCCTATTGATTTTGAGGTCCAAAAGTCAAGGTCACAGTGACATGTTTTCATCTTACCCTTGTGAAGTCCTTGTAAACGTGATAACTTCAGTTTAACTTAACCTAGGCTCATATAATTTGGTGTGTATGATACTAGCATGGATCCCAGGAAGCCTATTGATTTTGAGGTCAAAAGGTCAAAGGTCAAGGTCATAGTGACATGTTTTCATTTTCCACGTTACAGGCGGGCGTATTATGTGCTCGCCCCAGCGACACTCTTGTTTGGCATGTTTGTATGATGGCCCATAAGTTTGCCCCATTTTGCCCAATTGTGACCATACTTGGGTGGTAGATGTCTCATAAGGTGCTGAAGGTCACCAAAAGGTCAAAGATCACCACAGGGGTTAACAACCTTTTGAGCCCAATGTTAAGTTTTTTTGAGCAAGTTTATATGTACGTGAAACTGGGCAAGACACAGTTTGGCTATTGCTTTGTTTATTGTAATTTTGTGAATATTTTTAAAGTTACCCTGAATTTTGTAAAAGTCTTTATTTCCAGTCAAATGTCCAAACTGTAGGAAGATATTCCATGTAAACATATCAGTCTATGGCTGTTACTCTAGTATGTGAAAGTTTTCTGTCATATGTTATATTGTTATAACATTGATTGGAAGGGTTCTTTTTGCACAAGTGACACGATAACCCATTGCCTCCAAGATTCTTAAAATCCCATAGAGTTAACATGGGTCACATCTGGTTCCCGTAACCAATTGGTTAAGAGTTAAAGTTAGAACGGTTCAATGAACTTAATCATGGATTCCTATGATGGGAATGCAAGTCAATGACCACATCATAAATGACTGAAATCATTAGGGGTTTTTCCCCTTCACCTTCCAACCCTACACGCTCTCATTAACCCCCTCCCTGGGTCTGGTAACCCTACAGTTTTATAGTCTAAATCTTGTATAGCTTTGTTTCTTACAGTTTCAATAGTGATTGCACGTGGTGTGTACGGTAATCGCAGTGAATATTTTGGCTATTGTACACTTAAAATGCCCCCACTTGGAGTTCATAACAATAGTAAACTAACTTGACAATACGCCAAAGAAAATTGAACCTTGCTTGAAATAAGATGTTTTATCAGCTGTCAATGACTTGATTGAATAATATCCTAATAATATTGAATATTACATGTACTCTATGTCCTATTCCTTGTGTTGTGTAGTTGGTACATAAATCAGTGTCAGTCTGTACCAGATTGGTGTCCACAATGTTTTGAAGATTTGGGGCAAGAAAATTACAAAGAATCTCTAGTAAGGCAGAAAAAATTATTGAATCTACAACCTTGAGATTAATTCTTTTGTAGTACTGGGTGTATTGTTACAATTGTGAGGTCTGTTTGGAATGAAAACAGCGTGGGAAAGTTGTAACAATCAGGCCTCATCACCTTTGATACACTAACAGACGTCACAAAACAAGTTTCTAAGATCTTTTAGACTTTCTTAAATGTCTATCTGAGCTTCTTAGCTCAGTAAAGATTTCCACCCTGCTGTGACATTGTGAAGAAAGAGGAAGGAAAACATGTCTTGCAGAGGTATCACCACCCGTCTTTATGTTATTCCTCCCACCTGCTGTTGGGCATCTAGGGTGACTATTAGCCTCACCCATTGTCACATTGCCTTCAGGGAAATATAAAAGATGTATTGACTATTAAAGTTTCTGAGCAAGTGTCCCTTTTGACCACGTATTAATCTGTCTGCAAGATCTAGTAGATTTCTAAGCACATCAGAAAGTCTTTTGATTACAGGGTTCTATTGTGTAGGATAAAATACTAACTCAGAAATATATAAAGTTTTGACATCTTGGTTTATACTTTGGTTGGAATAATAAAGTTGTGATAACATCTTGTATTTGACAACTCAAAAATCAAAACATCTTAATTTAAATAGCAATCTCAGACAGGTCAGGGGTGCGTGGTCATGACTGGTACTGATGCACACATTGCTGTATGATTCAGTGATTCTGACAAAAATTTCACATCAAATGTATAATTTATAATTTTACATGGGAAAAAATTTAATTGTTCAACCCCATTTATACCATTGAATTAAATCCCCGTAAACTTGTATGTTATATTTTGAGAATGGTATTAATAGAGTTAACATATTGAAATTTTGAAAGCTACTCAAGAACTTTTTGTATCAACTTCCAGTATTTAAGTTAAGAGGAGAGAAAAAACAGTGATTGAATCAGTATATATTTTATTGTGTCCTTGTATTGTTAAAAAATCAAACATTATTTTGTAAGAACTGGTTGACTGTTCAAGAGAACTATTTAGTAAGTACTGATGGAACCACAAGTGAAATACAGATAAAACATCTGTGATGAAAACATATTTTTCACCTCAATCCCAGAAATGGTAGAAAAAGGTCAAGTTCAGTTTTCAAACCTCGTCAATGTTTTGTTTTTTTGTGTTTTTTTCAGATCCAAGGAGTGGTCGTTCTGGCAGTAGTGATGTCCTTGACACAACACCTGCAGGACTCGATGCTCTCTACTCAAGGGTAAAAACACAACTTGGATTTATATAATGGTTGCTAGTTATTAACCCATCCCCTCTTGGAATAATGTGACCTCTATGTCTAACCCAAGATCTAGTTAACCTTGATCGATATACGTGATTGCAGTGACGACAAAGTACAAAACAGGTCTGAGTTGGTTTGAAAATGATGCATGCATTTTTTTTTTTTTTGGGTGATTTGGCACTTTCTGAGCACAGAAATCACTTTATTGGATGGTAGAGTTTTCAAATATTGTTTTCTCCTTCAAGGTATTCAAAATAGATTTAAAGCAATATTAAAGAAAAAGGAACTTGATATGCATTAGATTATCATCATTGATAGCCAGAGATAAGAAAAAACTATTTGGAAAGATTTGTTGAGCAGTTTGCAACTTCAGAACAGAGTTCCTGATTAGTGTAGAATCAATGTTTCATTGTGTCATTGAATCACATTATTTTGAATTAGTTACAGTTTGTGTAAAGAATAATTAATAAATAAATCAAGCTAAGCACTAATGCTTGCATGAACACAAAATGTCCAATTGATTTATTGTGATTAAAAGTAAAATGTTATTTTCTTGTCTTGTAATTAAAGACAAATAATAGGATTAGAAGAAGTCTTTAATTTGAGATAAAACAACTCTAGAAACAAGTACACTGTTCAAGGTTTCTGTTGTCTAAATTTAATGGTCAAATGTTAATTACATTTTTAAAATCACCATCAATACACATTGTGACAGTCACATTTTTTGTGTAGTTTTGTATGTGATCAATTTATATCAGGGCACCAGATTAATTCAATGCCAGTAAATGAACGCTTGTTTTTCCACAAGTAAACAAATTCGAGACAAATCCTTCCAGCTGGTGTAAACATCTGGTATATTTTAAACCTATTTGGTTCTGGAGGCATTTCTCACTTCTCTCAGTCATGTTAATGCCCTTTAATACACTCTGCTAATCAATTAAGTAAATTCTCTTCTTTTTTGTTCTTTGTTAATTGACAGGTGAATCGTAACCAGGGTGACCAAGGTCCATCGAGACTGAAGAAAGACAGTCTGGCAGCCATTGCCGTCTTGTTAGATCAGGAGGAAAACGATAATGAGATGAGACCGCTGGACAGTCCTCCATCAGTTGTCATAGCCAATCAAAGGACAACATTATAACTGATTGACCAATCAAAGGACAACATTACAATTGATTAACCAATCAAAGGACATTATAACTGATTGACCAATCAAGGATCTGCATTTCATTTTTGAATTTGGTGGGTGAAAGATATGACTGTAGTGCCCAATCAAAGGATGACACCATAACTGATTGACCAATCAAAGGATGCCATTACAACTGATTGACCAATCAGGGATCTGCATTTTGTTTTTTAATTTTTAAGTGGTGAAAGGTATGACTGTAGCACTTGTCATTTGTAACAGTTGATGTGAAAGATACCTCAAAGTATTGAGTCTATGTGATGGAGCAAGTTTAAAGCTATCGGCCAATCTTACAACACCAGGACAAGACTTAGCAAGTCACAGGATAGCCTTATGGGCATTGAATGAAAAGACAAACATTGTGATGTAATCAGATGATATTTCATTGTGGAAACATTTAGGACCGATCAGAGGTGTGCTGCGTGAAAGTTGAGAAATAAAGTCAGAGTGGACTGATTTGTACCAAGGACAGCAGTAGACTAATGAGCTGATGTGTTGTTATGGTGACATGATTTGTCACTCAAAGGAGTTTTGACAGTGGGAAATTGGAAAATGAAAAAATAAATGAAAATGTGTGACATTTGAGTGTAATTGCACTACTGTCAGATGAACGACTGTTTGGATTCTCAGCCATTCCGTGTAAGTGTCATGCGAGTCACGCATGTTGTATGTCACCCAAGTCACAAAACAGGATATAAATCAAACCGAGAAAATACTTGAAGCTGATTGCTTTACTTGATCAAGTAAAGCAATCATCTATACCCTGGATTGTGACTCGTGACATACAGTATGTGTGACTCGCATGACACTTTCACACGGAATGGCTGTTCTATACATGATGCATGGGTTCATGGATTAAGTTTTAAATGTATCAAGCATTTTTTTAACAATGCCGTATTGAGCAAAGTTTGGGTTGTAGTGTTGACTTCAAACATGGATTACTTTTTACACACACATGTTGGAGAAAGTATTGTTGACCAAAGTCGTAGATAAAATTACACCCCTTGTAGTGATGTAATTTTTGATACAATGCTGTAGAGATTTCCATATTTGTATTGAATTCTGTGAAGTTATATGGAGTTGATGATTTAATAAACTGTGGTCATTCAAACTATATTTCACTCTTCCATACAACGTGGGATTATACAATTAGAAAATGACTAATGATTTATCTTACTGCGTGAAATATTATAGGAATGGATGGTATAGTTTGCCGAGTTGTAAAGTGATATTTTTGAATTGTATTTGCATGTATTTGCGTTGTACACTGTTCAGTGTACATGTAGGTCATTTGATCATGCATATGTGTAGATAGGTGATAGAATCATGTATAGTGTAAATTGTAAATTCTGTAAATATAAACGTTTTTGTAAACTACTGTACATACAACTTGATATGGTTTTTCATGTCGTGTGTTGCTGTATTTATTTTGTATTCCAATTTGTATTTTATACAATGTATGTGTGCTGTGAAATTGGTTTATTTATTTTATGTGCTGTCATGTACCCTCTGTACTGCCTTTTGGTGCTTTTTGAAATATTCCTGCATATACACTGTGAGGCTGTTTGGTCAGGTTTTTAACTGTATGTACATTTTGTGAACCAGGAAAAAATATCTTGGATTAAATGTTTAATAAAGTCAGTATTGCAATAATTATAAGTATGACCAGTTCTAAAATCTAGGGCTTTCAATTGATAAACATTTTTATACCATTTAAATTGTATATATATTGGTAATATTCACCTCATAATATGTAACTGTATTGTTCTAAATTAAATTAATGATTATGACCAACATTTTACAATGAACAATATTTCTAATTATCTTTCCGTATGAATATATAATGAATAAATGTTATAAGATTGAACAATCCATTATCTGGTGATGTTTCTTTGAAAACAGAGGTACTTACAGTAATTATTGGCATCTTCTGGAAAGGAAACTACTGAGATCATGCAGTTTGACTGAAAAACAAAGAAATTCAGAAGTCAGAACTACCTTGTTTGGCAGATATCTGATAGTAGAAGTGTGAAAAAAAAATACACCAAGTAAACAATAATGAAAAAGATTGCTTGAATAATAGGTGGTGTGTCTTGGTGTATTTAATGTTTCATGTGACTTGTAAAATACTATTAGACTATTTTGATGGTTTATTTGCCTTGATAGTAATTTACTTAGTCATGTATATTGGCAAAATGCAAATATAAAAGAAACTTGATATAGTTTTATATTATATCTTTGGATCATAATACAGTATATTTCTATAGAGTATGTTTCCTCCAGGTGAATTTGTATGTGATCATGAAACTGAAAGAGAAACTATGCAAGAAAAATGTGTGTAAGATATCATCTATAATATTTTTCAAATTATAATAATCTTTGGCTTTCATTATTCACACTTTGAAAGTGTGAAATGTGCTTTCAGTTACAAATAATTATAATATTATAAGAGTTAAATGTTTGCATGGTTTAATTCACAATTCGATGAGAGGCTTTCGGTACAACCATGTACGTTGGAAAACTCCACGTTCTGGTCAGAATGCTCTGGCTGTCATCCTCCTGACGACAGCCAGAGCATTCTGATCGGAACGTGGAGTTTTCCAACGTACATGGTTGTACCGAAAGCCTCTCATCGAATTATTATATTCAATGTCAACTTTGAAAAGGTGAACAATATGCTTGTAATAATAATCTATATCCATTTACTCTTTTGCAGTATTAGTTTTTAATTTGCTGAGTTGTCTTAAAATTTATTTTCTCTCAGCCATTAGATTAAAGATTGTGCCAGGGATTTGCAAGTCCATTACTTCCCTTCATTAAGTTCATTATCAATACCAAATGGTAGTTTAGTACTTACAAATGGTGTGTTGAAAGTTTGAGATCCATACGTCACAAATTTATTGTTTTATAAGAAAAACTAATAACGACGTGTTACAAGAATGTCGTTCTTTCCGTGAGTTTACATTTTGCTCAAATTGCGAATTGCGGTTATTGTGTACCGTCGCAAGACCAGCGGATCGCACTGATTGGTTAAACGGCTAACCTGCGTGCGACCTTCGGCTAACGGCTGATCGGATAATTTTCGAATGGCACGTGCACGTTTGACATCACAGATTTTTTGAAGAGGCTTCTGAGCCATTTGAAAAAGGATGAAGTTTAACCGTCCAGATTTTCACCAAAGCTCAATATTTTACCCCAAGTCTCTATGAGAGGTGTTTATTTATATCAATCTTCACATTGGATATAATTTCAGCTGATTTCATTCATTTAGATGTTTTTTGATGTGCAAATCAATGACACAATCTTTAAAGAAAAGTAAAAGCTCTCGGTCATCATGAAAAAGTTTAAGGTCAATCGGTATAAGTAACTTATGCAAATATCAAAAGTAATAGTTTAATATGTTACAAAACTTGTGTTTCATTATTGTGCTTTTAAACAATGCCATCGTTTCATTTGATATGATGCCAAAATGTCACTTGGTATATGAATTATTTCATAATGTATAATCTTTAAAAAACGTAATGAATCATTTTTACCAAAAACTTAATAAATTATTTTTCTTGTTAGAAAAAGAAAACATTTCTAGCACATTTCTTATGAATATAGCACTTTCTTAAAACAAGAATAGCGCAAAGTTTCCAGTAATAGAATGCTCCAGGTTTCTTAAAGGTAAATAGCATGATTGGAGGTAGTCCTCAATTTCAGGTAAAAATATTCTAGAATCAAGTAAACTATGCAAGGATTCTGCTGTGAAAATTGTGTGGTCAAATGTTTATGTATTATGTATTTTATTTATTACTCCCATAAGTACTTCATGTGACAGGCAAATTTGTTGTGTAGCATTATATGGGATCAATTCCTATCAGGGCACATGAGTAATTCAATACTGGTATGTTCATTCTTGATTTTCCTTAAGTAAACAAATTTAAGACAAATCCGTGCAGCCAAGATTTACTCTTCCGGTAGTGTATACATTGGTGTATGTCCAAACTCTTTGCTCCTTGAGGCATTTTCAAGTGTACCCAATCATGCCATAAGGCTTTAAGGTTTCATATTTTGTGCAGTCTTGCTGGAAGCTTGCCAACTAGGCCGGCCATGCAGCCCTGGGTGGACCGATGGCCTCCTCATGGCGCCAAGCTAGACAATCATCATGGTCTTGTCTTTTATGTTGATATAAGTTACTTCCCACCAGTGCTTTGTGTATTCTTTGAAGGGACTTTCTCGCCCAGAAAAAGTTGCCTTTTGAAAATTCCATCATGCAATGTGCACTGGAGCTTGGAAATTAATATTTGAACTCAATCTTAAAGGTTTGTGTTGTATATTGGAATAACATCGAAATAGAACATGAAGGAATGGGCGTAATTAATCACTCATGCATTATGAATGAAATATAATAAATATTAAAAGGAATAGATATTTTCACTATAAGTTTTACACAGAAAATAGTTGGGTGTTAACAACTATGATACAATTATAGAGTATTAATCAATAAGTATGACATTTAAATTTTACGTTCATCAATTTGTATTCTACCCTGCTTTGGCAAAAGGAAGCAAGTTACAAAAGTGTTATTTCTCATAAATTAGCAGTTTGTTCCATTTACATTGGAATCAATGTAATGTCACAGCATTTTGTTTTTTAATATCTTTCAATGGAAATATTGTTTCTTCTCCACAAATTTTGCCTGGAGGTACAGCATGCTTGAGATGGGTTAAAACACCAATAACTCAAATTTGAGTGATGTGCGCTTGCTGTCTTTTACCAATGTAGGAGAGTATTATGACTGAATCCTGAACAGGGTTGCACAGTTTGGCCTTGAAGAATTCAAAGTGCCGGCCAAACGGCTTTTCTGCCTTTTTTGGGCCTTTTTCACTGACACATAAAAAAAATCACTATAAAACCCTATTTTCCGGGAATTTTCAGTCAAATATGTGCCACAAGGATCGAAAAGTAGCAGTGCGCATGTACTTCACGTGAAAAATCTGGCTACGCTTAAACTGTGGCACTCAAATTTTCGGCTGCAGCAGAGGTTTCAAAGGTGTTGATTACAATGTTATTTCTAACCAAATCTAGGCTATGCTGCCCATAAAATGCATCAATCCAAATTTGTCCATTTTTCATTGAATTTGGCCGGTAATTTGGCCTTTTGAGAATCGGAAAACCTGGCAACCCTGATCCTGAAGTCTTAAAGAGTGTCAGTTAATTCATGCATACCTTCTACGAGAAATGAATGTTTCCTGCAACATACAAGCAACAATTTGTTGAATTAACATGAAATTAATGGTGGTGGTGTAATACTTACCCAGCTAAATTAAATGTTCTCCTAATCTACTTAAAGTTAGCGTTCTGTTGAGATGAGAGGCAGTCTCCCTTCAGTCACGTAACTTAACCCATTGCTTCCCAAATTCTGAAAATTCCATAGAGCTAACACTGGGCACATCTGGTTCCAGTAGCAAATGGGTTAGTCTTAAATTGTGGACCTTGCTGTCTTGTGTAGTTATAGGCAGAGATTCTCTTCTACACGTCTAAAAATTAGCATTGTTCAAATTTACTGGTATGTACAAGAAAATAACATCTAAGAATATTTAGCAATGTATGGGAGCTGGAAACTCGTTTTTGTGAAATTATAGTGGTTGTTAAACTTTGATTTGAATTATTGTCTGTACAGACAAAAATTCCGAGCATGGAACATTCACTGAACAACAGTTGGGGTATTTGCACATTTTTCAAATTCCAGTCAATTACTGAATTTCAGATTTCACAGACATATCCTTCATAAATAGCCTAAGGGTATGAGTGTTGTTTTGCTGTGCTGTGAAATGAGTGCAAATGAGATTCCTTGCCTTGAAGCAATGAGATAACTTGCAAAGCTATTTTGTCTCAGAGTATTTTTCACAAACAACATACTAGACCAAATATCTTAAAAAGTTTGATGCAGAACTTGTAAAATAATAGGCAATATGAATACTGTTTTGTTACAAAGTTGTTTTGAACATTATGGCGATAATATAAATAATATCAAACTGTAACGGGGAATATGCTGGACATGTGTTATAAAATGTATGGATTAATACTTCCACCCTGCTCACTCTATCTCTTATCACTCAATGATGTGTACAAAATTCCATTATCTTTTAATTTATACATATAATCAATCTATATTTGTCATTTTTGTACCTATTACAACTCGACTAATCTGCTGCTAAAGCATGGTTATATGTTTTCCATGTTTATTTTTACCATCGTTTGAATCAATGCTGTAAATTTTATCATTTATGATTATGTGTGAGTTTGATTACAGATAGTAGTTTGATGATGAACAAAAATGCTCAACTGACATTGTGAATGATTTGCTTTTCTAGTTTGCATTCCCACAAACAAGTAAGTAGTAATGATAATAATAATAACATTTTTATTTACTCAGGGTATCCACTTCAGTCTGATAGACTGCTCTACCAACGGGCCCTGCATATGTTTTTGTTAAACCATGAATAGGTAACAGAGCAAATTGCTCTTCAGACCTACATAGAAATAAGACTTGCTTGTGAAAATGGAAGTAGTATGTATGCTTGCCACTTTGTAAATATGCCGCCATGTGAACTACTGACGCGGAATGTGCCTTTGTCTCGAAATAAAGCAAATAATTGATATGTTTTATATGAAAATTGCAGTGTGATTTCATTTATTGAACTGAACTGAGTGTGAATGTAAGTACATCATTTTATGGTTGAGCCCAATGCGAAACTATTTCTTATAAAGTACCTACACTGTGCAACAAAGAAAGGATAAATGCAGTAATTTTTCTACTTTTTAGTATATTTGGCCACTGTATTTGTATTTTCATATTTCATTTTCAAGTCGTGTCTTCTTATTATTTGTCCCATTTTTGTCATCGTCGTCATAGTAGTAGTAGGAGTAGCAGGAGTAGCGGGAGTAGCGGGAGTAGCAGGAATAGTAGTAGTAGTAGTAGTAGTAGTAGTAGTAGTAGTAGTAGTACCTATGATGAAGAATAATAGCGATCTTGACAGAAAAGTAGCAATTAAAAGCACTCTCGAACTTGTTGGGCTTCGGAGAGGCATTGTATATACACTGGGGAAAAAGCGGATATCCAAGTATAATTATAGAGTAGATAGCTTGAGGCCCGTCTGACCTCCCCCCATCTTATTTTGCAGGATGGAAGTCTATATTTAACACTGCCATTATTGCATAATTTGAATGGCCGAAACCGAGATTGGTATGTTGACTTCCAATCTGCTGAAAGCCTAAATGCATAAGTTTGATATTATACGTTATTCCACCATTTATTGTCTATATCAGGACATTTGTTTAGTTTACATCCATTTTTTCCACAAAGTATACGATACATTACATATTATATAAACAACATAAAACAATGACATATAGAACAAAAACGTTCATATTATCAATTATAACTAATACAATATCACATTCACTATATTTCCATTGTTATCAATTCAAATATTCATCTCTATCACAATATCCATAAAAAAAATGAATTCTATAAATAGCTTGGTATTTAAACAGTGATGCAGCTAGCAGTACTGAACGGTCATTTTTAGACATGATTAGAAAGGGTGAGAATGTAAATTTGATTGAATCTATATTAAATTGTTTTTTTGTATGAAGTATAAGTAATACGGATGGTTCCAAGTCTTGAGAGTAAAATAGAATAAAGAAATACATTTTACAAGGCATTCAATAGGCGGATAGAGTAAGGTACGAACGAATTCACGTAACGGGATGTTCTTGTTCTGATGGATTATAGTCTCCTCCCACTCCCCAACATGTTGTATTGGTCATGACGTAGGTGGGTATCATCGGCTACAATGGATCGGGCCTTGTCTGCAACCTTGTCTATACAGACTTTGTTTAGATCAACTGTGCTTTTGTTATTTTGTCTGCTTGCTTGATAACGTTGTGTATTTTTCCCAAATCATATTCCTTTGCATTGTCATGGGTAATTGTGCTCTGAATTGATGACATGTAGAAGAGCCAAGGGATTTAATTTGCACAGAAAGTACAGTCTTTATTAGATTGTGAGATGCAAGCGAGACAACCTTTCGTTTTTGCCTTGTTATCATAAGAATAGTTCGGGTAACAGGTAGGAGAGTGTTTTTTTTTAACAATATCGATGATTCCATTTGTTTGTTTGTATTTATTTCCAGAAATTATAAGACCAAAAGAAAAATATACATATAATACAGAAAACAAAATACATAATTACACATGTGATATATCAAAACAGAATAATATACATAATCCGGAGGATTACCCGAATTCAGCAGTATTAAAACAATACTGCTGTTCTTTCTCGGGGTCCTGGCATGTACAATTCAACAATTGAATTAAATTATAAGTACACATGATACGATTAAAAACTAAATTACAATTACAATTACAAAAGGTGAACCCCACCCTCACCCCACAAAAAAAAAAATCCCCAAGAAGTTTGTTTCTTTAATTTTTTTATCAGAAATGTGAATATATCTAATCATTTACTAATTTTTGAAAGGATCTTACAGTTGTGGCATTCCGTCTCTGAACCATGTGGATTTGTAGCAATCTATGAAAAATGTTCGATTCGACAATGACAACACGTTTCCTAATATTTAAATATCTGTCATATTATTTACTTTCTTTTCGAATCTCGACATTTTAGTTTAAACTGTTACAAGAATAAAAAAAAAAAACTAGATACAGTGCAGTGGCTCTGAATTCTCCAAAATGTGGTCCCGTGCCCACTTTACCTGGAACAAGGGAAACTACATTGGGAAGAATTTTAACCTTTCATAGGATGTTATATGATCCGCTGTATTTAATAACTCATAAGTGTTTTTATTGTATAGTACCCCCAATCCCCCCCCCCCGTTGAATAAGTTTACAATAAAGATCCCTTGACGTTGAAGATGTAAAGAAGTTTTTTTTTTGAATAAATATAATTTCAAAGCGACTACATAAACTTAATTTCCATTCGTTGCCAAATACCGTTAGCATCTATAGTTGTAAAACATGTTAAATTCAACAGAGATATTACAATAGTACATATTTTATTGAATTTTGCTATATTTTTTGTACACTTGTCCATAATTTCATTTCTCATATTTTCATTTTCAAGTCTCCTCCTCCTTCTTACTCTTCTTCATCTTCGTGTCGTATAAGTGGTAGCGTCAAAAAAGGGCAGTAAAAGTAGTACACGATTACAATCCTAACCATGAAATCTTACTTGTCGGAAATCACCTTTTTTATTTTCATCCCTCTTAAAGGTCCAGGTCTCTTATAAAACAGTGCAGTGATCTATTAACCAAGATTTGCTTTGGGGTGATTCCAGTTATATAACTATGGTTACCATGAAGCAGCAAGAACCAGAGGACCAGTTATTGTTCATTGTATTCTTGACCGTACCTTGACCTAGATTCGTGACATTGGGGAGAAATAATAATGATCTTGATAGAAAATAACAATTCAGAGCACACTTGTACTTGGACTTTGGATAGGCGTTGAATACACAGAGAGAAAGTGGAAGAAAACATAACATAACTGTGGTGTAAGTAGTGACTATGAGGCTTCTCGAATATATCTTAACAAAATGACAAGCTTCAATCACATCTCACTTGAGAGTTTGACGATTACAGTCATTATTCAGTTCAGATCTATAGAAAGAGGTTATACAAGCTATAAATTATAACAGGTGCAAATTTGCACACACGAAACAACAATTTTGGTATTCGTAGTATAGCATGAAATTCATGAATTACAATCCAACCTCGAATTCCTATTCCCCTGCTGCTCACAATTTAAGAAAGAAATTAGTGTTGTTGCACAAGAGATCCCGCCTTTCAACCCTTGTAGATGTTATGGTCTATCTCTAAGGGTAATATTTCCCGTCTTAATCAGCACTGTACATTAATGTGACAAATTTGTACACATTTGCGCCACATCTTTTTGTGTTATACAGTCCTGGACAAAAATTTGGAATATATCTATCTCTTTACGTTGACCTGTTTTTCTTACAAATAATGATCAATTACCCATGCAGACTGGACGAGTTGGCTCAGTGGTAGAGCGTCCGCTTCTGGTCCGGGAGGTCGCTGGTTTGAGCCCCGACCGGGTCATACCAAAGACTTTTAAAAAATGGTACCTACTGCTTTCTAGCCAGGCGCTCGGCATTTTAGAACAGAGAGGGGTGATAATAACAATCATGTTATGCAGGGCCCGCTGGTAGAGCAGTCTTCAGGGTGACTGAAGTGGCTACCCTGGGTAATGATGATGATGATGATGATTATTATTATTATCTATCTCTAAGGGTTATATCTCCCGCCTCAATCAGCTCTGTACATTAATGTGACAAATTTGTACACATTTGCGCCACATAATGTTGTGTTATACTTTTAATACCGCCGCCGCGAAGGTACCGGAGGCATCATGTTTTATCGTCTGTACTCTAGACGTTTAGATTAACCCATCTTATTTTTGCGTTCTTCACTTGGAAGGACCAGCAGTGACTTGGAAGACTAGTCCCATTATTTTTATTTCAAAGTGACTCAGTGCACTCAGGCAAATTGAACTAGAATTCTTCAGATCATTTTTTACGCTTATGTTTTCAAAAACACATGTCAACTTGGAAACATAAGCGATCTTTTACTTTCTTCATGGTCTAGAGTTTTGCAACACAATGGTAAACTGGAACTAAAACCGTCGATTTTGGCACATTTTTTGCCATTGTAACAAATCTACAAGCTTTATATATTATTTAAACGACATTTATGATAATCAAAGGTTTCTCTTCAAGGTTATATCAAAATATGTGACCGAAGTCGATGTTATGATACGGGGAATTGAGTCTAAAGACTTCCTTCTTTGGTAAAAAAAAAATCTCGTGGAAGATCCCGTTTTTCTCATTTTTTCTGACTTTGCCGCTTCATAAAATAAAAATGTGCCATCTATAAATATATTGAAGATGAGCATGTGTAGCGGAAAGTCTGCAGGATTCTAAAAATGTAAAAATCAAATTTTATTGGGTAGGAGAAGGCCCGCGGAATTGGCAAAAACCAATCACAGACACCATTTTCTCTCAGTATTCTGACTTTCACAGCTGGCTAGAAATCAACGCAGTCTTTATTATTATGCGTTTGAGTGTGAATGTAAACAATAGACATGCTCCTACACAACGCGGCGTGAGAGCAGTAGTGCATGACCTTGCGAATAACCTCGTATTTCTCTGCCCAAAAGAGGATCGTTTTTTGTGCTAAACAAACTGATGTGTGAAAAATATTATTTTGACCTGCATGAATTGGACCCTTCACGTGAAATCATCATACTTCATTTCGCTTAAAACATTTAGATACATGCATGTCCCTACACAAAAGGACTTAATCAAAGTGTTGTATATATTTTAATCAATTAAATGTGACTGTAAAGATATGACGTCTGAAGCTTGAATATCTACTCGACGTTTTCTCTCCAAATTATAGAACCACAAAAAAAGAAAGAAAGAAAGATTTTTTTTTATAGAAAGAAAAAAAGAAAGATTTTTTTATAGAAAGAAAAAAGAAAGATTTTTTGATAGAAAGAAAACGGAAAGATTTTTTTAATAGAAAGAAAATCATTTTATAGCCCTTATGTAATTCCAGGCTGTTCAAAGTGATTTCATAAATATGTGTGGTTCATACGGTGACCCACTGCTAACTTAATATAGCTTTGCTAAGTGCATGCATGTACGTAAAATCAGGAAAAACGTATAAATGACCTTTGAAATAGATTTAAAGACATCTTACAATAACGTGCAACCCCCATTCTAACATTGTCAAGCTTTGATATCTGTATACATGACATAGTGTTTGAATGAACGAATAAGAATCCTAGAACACCAAACTTGGGACAAGTATGCTGTCACTAGCAAAATATGTACAGAAAAATATCGGTACATTTAATGTCATGGGGCTAAAAACTCTATCGCATAGCAATCCATGGGGAAATGGAATAATATAGCTCATTTTCGTTGACTGTTAAAAAGCACTTATACAGGGCCATAAACATGATTGGGAGAAATAAAAAAAATGCCTCACGAACCAAACTGATTGAAGGATATACCAATGGATACACCAGTTGGAGTGTGTCTTGAATTTATTTACTTATGTCGCATCAAGCATGAACATACTAGCATTTTGTTTCTCTCGAGCCCCGATATAAATGGATTCCATGGAAGCTCCACAACAGATTTGTTTATTGCAAGGCATACTAATATGTTATTTTAGAATGAGTCAACTTTTGACTACAAAATTTTCACAGTAGAATCCTTGCACAGTTTACTTGATTCTAGAATAGTTTCACCCAAGTTGAGGACCACTCCCAAAGCATGTCATTTACCTTTATGCTCGTTTTCAACCACAATTTTTCAAGACTTCATTTTTTCCGACCTTATGAGAAATACTAGTACATGTAGCATGGAGATTCGTATAGCTTAAATTTTTAAACTAAAACATTGTTAAACGATGCCTGTAAGTTGATTGTTTGAAATATGATTTCATAACGGGGATATCGTGACAGGGCAATTTTTCTTTTTTTCTAGCGATCTGAATAAAGGTCTGGAGAGGACTGAGGTAAATGTTGACCAAGTACCTGGCAGTGCCGTCGCTATAGTTCTGTGTCCTATTAACACAAGACTTGTATAAACCTAGTGAGTAGCGGAGTAAGTAGATCGTGACAATGATGGTAAGAAGAAGAAATGCCATTGGATCATGGGGATCTGACGTCACTTATTGCGTGCCAATGACTGAATAGTAAAAAGTTTCTCTAACGGCCTTTCAATAGTCTCTGATAAAGAAGGTTATTACAGCACCGAAGACTCAGTGGTTTCCCGGCGCTCGCGACAAGTAGACCGCGGAATGTTAGATCTGACGAAATCTACCTGACAGATCGTCTGCTTTGCGAATATCTTATGAGGACAGTCTCTGCTTTAGGTCACCTTTAATGTTGAAATGTAAGTAAAATTTGCACACTTTTATATTTAAATCAAAGTACATGTATACACTGTAAAAAAAAGCGTGTTTAGCAATTAAACATTGTATTGTTTAGAAAGTGATAGCAAAGAAGTGACTGTTTAGAAAATGTAGTGGACAGATTGCTGACACTTGGTGTCTAGAAATTGGACACCGGTGTTTAGTGATTTGACACACAACGTTTAGCCTCTATCTGAACATGTTTACAAAGTGATAGCAAGAATGTGTTTAGAAAAAGCGTTTATTCGCTGAATACAGTTTTTATAATGTAATGAATGTTTTTGATACCTAAACAAAGACAGATAAAGGTAAATGACATGATTGGGGGTAGTCCTCAACTTGGGCTGAAACTACTCTAGAATCAAGTATACTATGCAGGGATTCTCCTGTGAAAATCTTGTAGTCAAACGTTGACTCATTCTAAAATAACTAATGTCAACATCCCTCGTGGCAGGCAAACCTGCTGTCTGGCTCTCTATGCCGGGCTTATTTTTATCGTGCCCCGATAGAATTAATGTTTATTCTTGATTCTCCTTAAGTAAACAAATTAGAGACAAATCCTTCCAGCTGAGAGATCCACTCCAGCTGGTGTATAGTTGGCATATATTTCAACTCATTTGGTTCTTGAGGCATTTTCAATTGTTCCCAATCATGTCGCTAACCTAATTCACTAACTAAGCATAGAATATTTCGATTGAAAACTATTGTTCCATTCTACCAATTTTTTGGGGGATACCATTACGCTTGTACAATGCGGGACTATTACCAGCTTAAATGAATAAGAATTATAAACGTTCGCCGAAGTGAAATAATGTTGTTGATACGCCATCCAAACATTTGTTCTCATCCGAGGTACTTGTAGACTTTAGTCCGTTTCGGGCTATTGGTTGCGTTTTGTCTGATACGCCTGTGCTTAGTATTCAAAATGTCGTATATCCTTGATATTGATTGTACTTAATTGCAAGTAATTACATGTATCTGGTCTTTCATTTTGCCGTTGCCAGTACCGTTTCAGCAAAATGATTAAGATATTTTATGAATATCTAGCCGTCATTGTTGGTGTCAACGAATAAGATTGAGAAATAACCAGGCAAATTTATCTTGACCTAACAAAAAGTAATACTATCAGGTAGAATGCTGATGAGATTTCGCCCGTATTAATCAGAATACTGATGTTGCAGTATGAATTATTCATTTTGCATATTTAAGAGTATTTTTTTTTAGGTTTTATAAAATATTATTTGTCATTCTTAAGGTTAAAATCAAAGGATAAAACCAACATTTCCTTTTGTAAGTTTCAAGTAAATTTTGAATTATCCAGTACCGGCCATGCTTTCCCAACTTAGGACATTCATGATTCCTTCGACAAATTCAAGCTTGTGATTCTGTTTGATGACGAAAATAAAATTAACGGTTGGACAATTTGTGCATAATATTTTCCCTGATGTATTGAGTATTATCTAGCCTTTTCTGTTCTTGATGTAAAAGGCTAATTTCGATTAAAGGTATTGGCTAACATTTACCACAGTTAAAAAAAATCT
>JZLH01S0371612.1:11991-26272 GCA_001188425.1 Eucidaris tribuloides
AGCAGATCTAGAATTATTTATTCTTCTAGGTTTTGCATTCGGATGAGTATATGTGTCTATCTAATGCTGTCTGTATACATATTTATAATAATTCTATATATTTTAATCTATCTCAGATGAGTATCGTGTTTATGCGGCGCGTATGCAGGGATAATAGCAAATCTTTTTCATGACGTTACTACAATTTGACAGTACTGAATTTGACCCAAACAGCGTCGTCCAATTGATTTCGTTTTTTTTGAATTGATTTACTTTGTATGCTATAAGAAACTTGAGGTAATTGAATAGGAGGTAAACCTCAGATTTAACTTCACGTTATTTCAACCTTAACAAACGGGAATGATAATTCAAAATGTATCATGAATAAAGACAAAGTAAAATTTTGCTTTCAAAAGTTGCATTTCCAAAATCTTGGCTCATACTGCTGCAGGGTTAGCTTAGTTTTCATGAGAACTCATTTTTGGTGATTCTTTTTTTTTTTCATACGGGAAAGCGTATCAGCAAATCATGCATGAGGGGGCTATTACCATCCGTACCTCACATCGAAGCAAGCAAGTCGTTTGGAAGATATATGTGAAGGAAAGTCTCAAGTGTTAATGCATCATTCTCTATACGTCCATGGCGATCAGGCACTGAAAATGACCATGTCGTGTATATTGGCGTTAAAAACCGATTCAAGCGAAAAATGTGACCAGTAAAATGCCAAATTAATCGGCAGGGGATCTCAGTCTAACAAACAGAAAACTGCTTCTTACCCTTGCATGAATTGATCAAAACCTCAATTACTAAGAATTTCAGGCACAACTTTTTCGGTAGATTTCTATGCATTCCGTAAATAGAGCTTCTGTATACGGCTAAGCTGTAAAGAGAAAGGAAGAAGTGCATGTGCATGTCGTGTGTGTGTGTCTGTGTGTGTCTGTCTAGCGTGTGTGAGTGTTTTGTTTTGTCGTGTGTTGTGTGTGTGTGTGTGTGCGAGTGTGTATGTTGGTATGTGATGTGTGGATGTCGTGTGTGTGTGTGTGTGTGCATGTGTGGTGCTGTGTGGTGTGTGGTGTGTGGGTGTGTTGTGTGTCCATGGTCCTGCTGCTGTCGTTCATCGATTTACGATGGCCTTGTCTCCGTCAGTTCGGGTTAGTATCGATTGAATGAACATAAGTTTTTTCTTTAAGATACAACTGGTTAAATATAAATTCTATAGAGATTATCAATCTCAACCGTGTGGGAATTTCATTTTGCCTAATAATAATGGTAGTAATAATAACAACACTAAGAAGAAGGAGAAGGAGAAGAAGAAGAAGAAGAAGAAGAAGAAGAAGAAGAAGAAGAAGAAGAAGAAGAAGAAGAAGAAAAAGAAGAAGAAGAGAAAGAAGGAAGGAAGGAAGGAAGGAAAGAAGGAAGAAGCATATAGATGTATGCATATAAACTTCTCCAAAGAAGTTCCGGAATTCAAATTTGAGCATCGATATCTCTCTTATACTTTATATGGGTATTCGCTGTAAAGCCTGACCATTTTCCTTTGCAATGATACCTCATTTGTTACGATTATGGATGAATGGAATGTGCAAGACATTTAACATGTTTAAATAAGGGGCCAAGTTAAAAATGAAAAGCTGCAAAATGAATTATTATCGTCAACAGTTTAGTGTTCATTTATATGGAGAGTGGATTGTGTTTAATGATGTTGTGATTTTTTTTAATGACGTGTTATGTGTTATTTCCACGTTTTATTTTAAATTTACATCTGATTTAAGATAGTAATTATGAAATTACCATTGTGTTTGATTTTCATGCAGGTATTTCAAAGTACCCTCCAACAAAAAATCCCCACAAAATATCGTAAAATCATCACAACGTCATTAAACTCCATCCACTTCATGCACATGAACGCTGAAACGGTGAAGATAACAATGCGTTTCGCAGTTTTTCACTTTTAACTTAACCCCTTATTCAAATGTCTTGCACAATCCATGAACTTTTGATCATGGCAAGTGAGGTATCATTGCAAAGGAAAATACACAAGGTTTCCAACGATGCCAATATCAAATATTATACTGAGAGAGATAGTAATGCTCAAAGTTGAGTTCTTTTTGAGGAGTCCTCTTATATTTGTCCTTTTGGCATATGGTTTGTGTGGGTGTGTTTTTCCCCATACGTTAATGAATGGAACCGGAAATGAACGGTGATAATTGGTTTGCATATTAATTAGCACTTGTTCAAAGAATTTAGTTTTACTCGTTTCTGATTGAGGTCATCGCGAGTGGAACAACAAATATATTATCATATAAATGTAACTTGCAATTCGTTTCTTAGAGTTTTTACGTATGCCTTTTTCCCCGATTTCTAAATCACCTTTGCAATAGTTTTCCTGTTACTAATTTTCACCATTTCCTTACAAAATTGTCGTTTACGACAAATGGTAAACAACTATAATTCCAATTCATGCATAATTTTGATCAGTCGTAACAGTGCTGTGGCCAATTTTAAGTGACAGCTATTGATAAATGGCATATTTGCCCCCAAATATCGTCCTGGTCCATTGCAAAGACAGCCCCGTAAAATTTGATCGTAGGTGATTTAAATGCAAATAAATGAAACACACCCATTGAACGCGAGAAGACAGGATGACAAACGGATAATGGCAATATTTGACACCTTAATGAAGAATATTCGAGTAAAATAAATCCCCTGAGTATTATAATCTCCCGAAAGCAGAATGAGGATTGAGTTATTTGTATTAACCATTTTCTTGTGAAGTGCATATGCGTAAACACAATTCTATTGTCAGATTACGTAAAGTTGCATATTCCTAAGAAATTGAATGTAACTATTGCTGACTTTATAGGGGAAGAAATCACGGCTCACTTTCTTGGAGGGAGGGGTTCCTTATCTCCATTCGTAAATTGATGGATAGATATTGGTTGTTTGTGGAAAAGATATACGATACAAAATGATATAACTGCATATTTGACAACGGTGATCGTCACTGACGAAGTATCTGCACTCTCTGGTGAACAGTGGGTCAACGCATTGGGGGCATCATGACGCACGAGTTGTTTATAGGGGTAGAATTTTAAAGAAACTCACGTAACGACCGCAATATATGGGTAGCGAGATTTTACAGGGTTTTATTATGGGCCCAGTTTTTATGTTGGTGAAATATAACTTATTTCTGTAATTTTTCGTTATTGGTAATATTTACTAGGAATTTTAACACAAGCGGTCAAAAACCAATTCCAAGAACGATTGCATCGGGCTCGAAGTTTGAGAAACTTTATACTCCTGGCATGAACCTCTTATTGTGGTGTTTTCTAATTAATCGAAATAATTTGAAATATGAACGCAAACAGAATTGCGTTTTTAGGTCAAGACATCCAGTGGAGAATATGAATTTTTACTTTAAAGATTGTGTCATTGATTTGCACGTCAAAAAAATCTATATGAATCAAATCAGCTGAAATCATATCCAATGTGAAGATTAATATAAATAAACACCTCTCATAGATGACATTGGGGTAAAATATCTGATTTTGGTGAAAATCTGGACGGTAAACTTCATCCTTTTTCAAAAGTTGGACAGGAGCTAAATTTAAAAAAATCCCAGACGTCAAACCGTGCGACGTTTGCGGTCCAAATGGTCCGATCAGCCCGTTAGCCAAGTCGCCGCCAGGGATAGCCTGTTAACCATATCAGAGGCTGCGCTGTCTTGCTACGTGCACAGTAACCGCGATCGTAGTTTTGAGCAAAATTGAACTCACAGAAAGAACAACATTCTGGAAACATGCGTTATTAGTTTTTTCTCATAAAACAAAACAAATCATGACGTATGCATCTCAGACTTTCAACACACCCATTTGTAATACTAAACTAAAAATTACCGTTTGCATGATAATGAACGGAAGCTATATGCGACTTGCACATCCCTGACACCAATCTTTAAAGCTTTCAAGAATATGCGCACACAACTACGGTGTGCCCCAGTGTCGGAGGAAAAATATGGCTATCAAGCATGTAAATGTTGTGATTGTGATTGGTCCATGTTCGAAAATTGCCTGCGAACCATCGCATATCCCGACTTCGATTGCTACACATACTGTAATTACAATTGGAGTACATAACACACACAAAAAAATGAGTAAACAAACAAAACAATGATTCAATAACCATGTGAACAGTCCAGGTTTGAATACTAAGTAACACTGATAAATCTATTTCAAGATAAATCCAGAGGTACACATAGCACAATTTATCGCACGGTTTGTTCCCATTTCCATTTTTTTACTTTCCCCATTTTAGGCTTTCCAGTGGGGGGGGGGGGAAGAGGCCTTCCCCATGCCGACACGTACATTGTACACCGATGTCCGTAGTCATGATTCGCTGGGTGGCAAACACACAGATAGAACCGCCAGGATGCGAACTGCCAAAGCAGTATGTCCACTGTGTACGAACCGTGTTCTAAATTGTAGGCTTCTCACCTTCCATACACCCACATCGTGAATCAATGCATCACCCAGCCCTAGATGACCCGTTTAAAGCGCTAACAATAAAGACAATCAACCTACCACTTTCCCAAATGTCACGTAGGAAGTAGAAATTGGATTAAAACTGAGTTTTATTTTCACCCGTGCACTCGCTATCTCTTTTACCATTCATTATCAACGATAGACAAGATAGTACATCTGAATTTGATGTATACTTTGTGAAAAAAAAATGTATGTAATGTCATTTTGAGAACAAAACGGTAAAATTGCTCAAAAGCCAGATTTCTCACTTGTATCCGGTGTGAATACCCATTTACTCTCCGCAACTCATTCTTAAGTGTTCGCAGTAATTCAAAATAAAGCCTGACTGCTGCTACTGCATGCTATCAAGATCAGTTAATAATAAATGCAGATAATACGCGTTATTTCGTTATCAATCACGCTTTAATAAAACTGTCGCTTACGCAATTCACCTCCCGTATTCATTCCGGCTTTTAAATATCATCTTGATGGCACGCTTCTATTTCCGTGTTATCAATGATCATCATTATGCCCCCGAAGCATGATGATAAATTTGCTAATCTGTCATTATTCATTTTGGGGAATCTGTCTTTCTCCTTTCGTTACGGTATGATATAGACTCATTAATTTCAATAATCGTTTCAGAAAAAGCGATTCTAAGTTCACCATGACTTAGCGACTGTTACTAATTCTTATCTTGTTTGTAAGGTCATCTATTTTTTTTACGGTAATGGTGCGCTTGGCCGTTGTATTATATCTCCACTGAATTGACAAAAATGTGTCAGTCAGCCGACATTTAATTTTTAGAGGCGATCAATAACTTTCTTTACTGTAATACAGATGTTACGTAAAACTACAATGTGACACATATTACTCCAGTGTTGTATAAATGAATAAGTATACAGTATATAAGTAAAAGAAAACAAGTGAAGTGGTCTGAAAACTAACGCGAGTCTAGCTGGAAGTTTGAACGAGGTTCGGTATCGTAATCTTTATTTTTAAGCCCTACTACCAAATCACATTTATATTACTATGATTGTAAAAACTATTGTTAACCAAAAACAGTTTAACATATTTCTGTTGTTCCAGAGTCATCGTATACACATAGCATTATGAAAAAAAAAATGTATTTTTCATTTGTTAGAGGAAAAAAGGTAACACAATGTTGTCACACTGTGTTTACATAGTGAACATAGTGTGAAAACACTGTTTTCATAGAGTTACACTGTGATCACTTTGTGGTCGTAGAGTTCACAGTGTGACGACCCTGTGTTCTTTCTGGCAGGTCATGACCACAGTATGGATTTGACCCATATTCACAGAGTGACACTGTTTAAATACACTGTGACCACATTGGGTTTTTTCGACAGGGTTACCACACAGTTTTTAAAGCTTCCTACATTACATGTACATTGTGTGAAACATTGATCCCCATTAATCAATTGAGTGAAAAAGAGGGCGCTTTCTCATTCTGTCTCGACACTGGACCTTTGATATCACTTTTCGAGTCAACTTCGAAAGTACTTGACCCCTTTAGACTTCACCTGAGCAGTCTAGGAACTACATTTTGTTTCTTAAAAACTATTACTGTCATTTGAAATGTTGTCTGCTACGATGAATGGTGGACTTTGTAAATGAGTAATCATTTTATGAAAACTAACCCGTGCATTACATTTAATCTTATGATCTCTTGACGATCTTTATTCTCACTCTCCTATGCACCATGAATGCCCGTATAATCGGGGATCATTCTTAGCAAGTCCACCAAAAAGTGAGGTAAGCCAATAAATGTGAGGAGAGTGTACAAACATTCACTATAATGTCACACACATAATTGCATACACACAAATGGTATGCACATATCCATCTAAACATCCATCCATCCACTCATCCATCCATCCATCCATATATCCATCCATCCATCCATGCATACATACATACATACATACATACAAACATACATACATATAATACATACATGTATACATAAACACACATGGAACTGGGGGATAGTGATTATTTTCGTCTTCTAACATGTCTAATGTCACACACCCAAAATTATGGGATTGTAATTAGTATTAAGTTCCCTCTTTAGTCCCTGTCATCGTTGGTGACACATAAAAAACAGTAAAGATGATAATAATGATAATAATGAAGTATGCACAAAAGGGGCAACAGATGTTAATAACATCTAATCCAGAGATATTGCATTTGCAGAAGTTTCACAAAGGCTTTTATGTACAGTTGGGGACTTGAAAGGTAATCAAAGCAAATACGCAAAATTAAATTTTCAATTTGTTGAATCAATAACAAAGACAGACAGAGAGATATCAATTTTAATTAAGACATGATGCAGCAAAATACATGACAACTATTGTTTGACTCGTTAATTTAAACTAAATTGAAAGAGCGTAAAGATATGGCGACTATGCAATTACAAAATTAATGAAACACTTACGTTGATTAAATTCAATCAGCAGACATTTATCATTAAGCTAAACCTTTGCGCTCATTACAGGCCGTTAGGAACGAACGCTCCCGTACTTTCTTCGAGCAATGACAATGGAAAGTAGACTATTGTGCAGTACAATACATTCGAAATGTGTATGCAAACGTTCTACGGTCGTCAGGTCGTTATTTAGATTTCTGGTATCTCGCTCAGCTCAGGGGTAAATTACGAACGTTGCGATTTTTTTTTCAATTTGCCAACTATTCTGACAAATATTTGCAAAAATCGGGGTTCGCCTCTGCAATCAGTGACAATAGCGTCCTTTAGCAACATTTAGTGACACTTTGCGATAATCAACCATGTTCGAATATTGGCGAGAGTTTTTGCGAAAGTTATGTTGGTGACTATGCGTATATCTCACTGAGCGGCGTATGTTCGCCAAGGCTTGGATTATCGTCAGGGTTCGTAAAAAGTTTCCATTAAGTTCGCAAACAGTTTTTTGTTGTAGCAAACGATTTTTCTTACTGCAAAGAAATTTTGAGCATGGTGACAATTTCTTTGCGAGAAGAAAAACTGTTTGCGACGAGAAAAAAAGTTTGCAACAGTGATAAACGATTTGCAAACTAAATTGCAACTTTAACGATCCCTTACAAAAATACGAATTCTCTACGTTCGCAAACCATTGCAAAAGTTCTGACAAACATTTGCGCAAGCGCCCGGGTTGCCTTGTTTCATCAACGTTCGCCGGCAAATCGCCACTTAGTGTAACCTTTCCTCACATGTCACGTCATTTAGGGTTACTAATTTGGTTAATGTAGATTACGCCATTTAGAGGTGCATATTTGACTAGATCTAATAGCATCTCCTGTCTATTCGAAATAAACGTTTGTTAATTAGGAAATTATTGTTGAATTATTAAGTGCTTTACTTGAGCCTCTCCAGGTTGTGTATTGTACAATTTCATGTTTCAGATAAGAATTGACACTTGGGCAGGGTATCATATTAGTTCATTTCACTGTTTACGCCACTTAGGGTATCAAATTGGTGGATTTACCTGCTCACTCCTATAAGGTTATCACACTTGGTGGATATTCACGCCCTATAGGGTATAGCTTTTCTCCGTGTTGCACCCATTTAGGGTTGCAAATTTGGTTATGTAGATCACGCCATTTAGGGTGTATTTCTGAGGTTGTTGGATACGGGTGGGTAGCATTCCATGTGGAGAGTCCCCCCCCCCCCCCTCTTCCCGGCGCGAACGTTGCTGATTGTTGCAAGGCGTCACTCAAGATTGTCAAAGGTCGCTTATTATCGATAATGTCAGAGTCGAACCCATTTATTCGTCAATGAAGTTGGTGAATCCCCCCAAAAATGCAATATTCGTAAACATTCGTCCATCAGTAAGGTACCAGGTCCAGCTTATACCTATCGACAGCAAATTTTTCAAGCAACTTGCGTTTATTTTTTTAAATTTCGACGTAGAAATTCGAGGGGAAGAGGAAGTGCCAAACCACGATCTATCCGGTTGAAGATACTGTGGAACACGTTCCTGCCCAGACTTGTGTTACGTGACTCAGAATGGGACAACGGTGAGGTCAGTGACGCGTAATACGGTCCCATTCATAGCTTTTCACGTACTGTACAGCGTAAATGGCGGTTTGCCTGCTGAGTCGCGTACAAACAAATACTCATAGATGGTTACTCTTTGAAAGCACTTAATGATCTTATGGCATGGAAGACTATATAGCACATTTTTATTTTTTATTTATTTTTTACTTGGAACATTGTTAAAATATCGCTTTAAGGTATACATGTAAGTTCATAGCCATGCTGGAATGACAGTACCGTATGGGACCGAATCTGCCACAGTTTCTGTGATCTAAACATAAGAGTTATTGGCGAAACGAGCAATATATATATATATTTCTTGACAGCTAAAACTATTTGTACATGAGCGTCCAGATAACCCCCTGTTTGCTTCCACAAATTGCTTACTACACACTAAAAAAAAAAAGGCTCAACTTTGCACCTTTCTGAAAGGTGCAAAGTTGCACCATAGAAAATAAAAAGTATTCTACTTTTTCTTGCAAACTGTGTATTTTTGTGTGTGGACCGCAATTTACATTCATTTCAGTGCTATTTATACTATTTACATTGTAATACACTTTATTAATTCGCAATTTCATCAAAATTTAAATTCACGGAAAGAACAACATTCTGGTAACATGTCGTTATTAGTTTTTCTCATAAAACAGCAAATTCATGAGGTTTGGATCTCAAACTTTCAACACACCATTTGTAAATACTAAACTACCATTTGGTATTGATAATGAAGGGAAGTAATGGACTTGCACATCCCCGACACAATCTTTGAGGAGCAAATTTTGAACCTATAGGCCGTTTTCATAATATATTCAAATTTTATGAATACCTTTTAAACAAAGGTTGTTTTTGACAACCTGAAAGCTTGTCTGAGCTTGTCTGATATAGAAAATAGTATATGCAAGTTGCATTTTCCGTCTTGAAATTGTATTCATAGAAACAGATGGTAGAAATAGCTCAGACCAGGCTTCGAAGAGAAACATCCATAAATTGCATGAAATGTCCACCTAAAAGGTGCGAACTGGCAAACACAATGGATGGGGCGAGCGCTCAGCCGTGAAAGGTGCAGAATTGCTCTAATACCGCGGCTAGAAATTGCTCTGTCACTTATTTCCGCGAAGTTGCACGTTTTGCGCACCTTTATTTCTTAGTGTGTACGTGCCTGGCGTAACGGCCCCTTTTTCGTAAATTCTGGATCCACCACTTAATACGAATGAAGCAGAAAAGTAACATATCTCTGAGTATAGCAAATACAACAATTGTGAAGAAAAATATCATAAGGGTCAACACGGAACGAGGACAACTAAAGTGAAGTTAGTTATGTGCTTCCAATTTCGCCAAGCCTTGGCATCATATTTTGTCATCAGTCACCACATAATGATCAACAAGTCACAATGGAAGTTTCCTTCCTTCGTTCTAGTTCGGATGTTCACTCCAGAGAGCATAACTGTCGGAATATGTTTGAATTTATCTGTATCTAACTTTCTAACTGATACGAATACCGCCTCTGTCTATAGGAGGAGTAGCCAAATAAACTAATAGGAACATAAGTTGTGCGAAATGCATGCACGAGTGAATCAGATTAAACTAGCTTTAAATGTTGTGGGAGCTGTTTTGACGAAATCATTGCTTTCATCATTGTCAACTTCTAGGAACTTTCTCATCGATTTTCCTTTCAAGATCGTGTACTTAATTTGAACCTCGATAAAACAAGCTCATCGAGAAAATAAACTGAAACTCATCACCATGTGTAGAACCAAACAAATCTTTACCTCTCACAAAACATTCAGGCCAAATCTCAACTTAATTTTCAAGGTGATAGCTATGTAGCCTGCGTCCGATATCCAGAATGATGTAACGCACAACAGTTGAGTGGATGTAGAATGTGCAAATGATTTAATATTCATATATCAATTACTGTGAGATGAAAACATCCCAAATATTGAACAAGGCACTTTAAAATCCCGAATGCATTGAACACTTACTCCGTCAGGAGAGTATTTAATAAAGCATTTAGCATACACTCTTTATCAGCCACCAGGTTGTGGCAAGATTTATAAAACAAGATGTTTCTCTTAATCAGGCATGCAAAACACGCGTTTGATTTCAAAATGAAATTAATTAAGTTTAAGTGATATGATTTATTCATACACAAATCTATTTATAATTTTAACTTATTACAACTTATTATTTATCTATTTTTATACTTATTTATTCATTTACTTATTAATTTTAAAATTCAAATATCTGAAGACAAATAATCCACAAAGGCTCAAGAAGTGAGCGAGTCGTGTGTTCTGATATAGGCATTGATATTACGATGGTCAAGCATCATCAAGGTAAAGGGTTAATTGTTACACGATCCTGCCATCATCATTCTATCTTTGTAAAATTATATTCGAGGTGGGCGAGTCGCAGCTACAACAGGAAATTATATTTACAATCCCTTCTCGGTTTAGACCTATGCTTTCGGCATCTCGACGGTCCGTCAAAGTAGTGCTGTACTTGAAGTCAGGGGCGGGGCCAGGGTAAAATCTTGGGAGGGGCGAAAAATCTGTCGGGAAAATGTTACCCGCCCCAAAAAATTTTACCCGCCAAAATACAAGCCAAACAACATCTGACAGGGGGAGGGGGTTAGGGGACCGACGACAACCAAAACCATTTGTTTGCCAGCCACAAAAAAAATAAATGACCCGCCAATATACAAAGCCAAACATCATTAGCGGGTGGAGCAGGGGGCCGAAGACGACTATAAACCATTTTTTTACCGCCTGGCCAAATTACAAAGCAAAACAATGCAAATTTCCGCGATCAAGTTGGGGGGGGGGGGGGTAGATTCGACGGAGCCACGAACGCATTTTTTGGACCCGCCAAAATATAAGCCAAACTCGCTTTCTTTATAATAATACCCCCCCCCGCCCCGCCCCACCCTCCCCCTGTGGCGCCGCCCCTGCTTGGACGTCGATGACCGATATTCGGTCCGATGAGCTTCTTTTGCTGAACCTCGTCTCCTGGTATCCTCCAAAGCGTGATACGTCTATAGAAAATACTGAATCATGCGAAGCAGCTGCTGCCTGCCTCTCCAGCCACTGAACATTTCGGAAAAATAATTATACGGTGTAGGTTGGCGACATGAGAATATGCAGAGTCATGCCTCTATAGCAGGTTAAAAAAATGTCCGCTTTACATAATTATGTGTATAACTGAAGTATGAAATTGCATATGTGTGTATGTGTGTGTATATGATGTCCTTGAGTGAGAATAATGAGACGAAAACACAATGCATTTTAAAGTTTCGGTGACCTATTTACTCACTCTCTCATACAAAAACAGATATTTACTTATTTATTTATCTATCTATCAATCTATCGATCGATCTATCTGTCTATCTATCTATTTATCTCTCTCTATCTATCTATTTATCTCTCTCTATATATCTATTTATCTATCTATCTATCTATCTATCTATCTATCTATCTATCTATCTATCCATTTATTTATCTATCTATCTGTATGCATAGCGTTAGATAGACCCCGTAGATTCATGGATAGATGCAAGGTTAGATGGAAAACATATTCATTGTAGGACAGATGTAGATAGATAAGCAGATAGAGATGAATGGATGGATGGATGAATGGGTTGATGGATGGATGGGTGGATGGATGGATGGATGGGTCTTTGGACATTTGGAAGGCGAACAGAGACAAATTGCGTGGTCTATGGAGAGAGAAATATGAAAAAAGTAATAGGATAGATGAACAAACGGATGATAATGAGAGAGACTTAGGAAGACACATTGACTGACACAAAGATAAGATACATAAGGTGATACATAGTAAAAAAATACTAAACACTTCGTAAACAGTTAAACACATTAAATATAAAATCATAAACACGTTCAAGTGTTTAGGTGTTGAAAATCATCAACACATCAACAAACATTATGAACATCAAAACACTTAAGTGCTTTGATCTTTACAAAAATGTTTGTTGACGCGTTGATGATTTTCAACACCTAAACACTTAAACGTATTTATGCAACGTGTTAAAATGTTTATGAAGTGTTCCAGAAATAAACAAGTACTGTTGATATCATATATGTGATATACAGACTTTCTAACTAAACGTGTTTATGATTTCCAAGTAAATGTGTTCGAATTGTTGCAGAAAAGTGTTTATAAATGTGTTAAGTATTTTTACAGCGTAGTTTAAGGGAAATACATACATGTGCATACGTAAATACATAACAGAATTATACATTAGGTAAATTCATATGGTATTTATAATTACGCATGTACTTATATTTTGATTCACTACGTAGCACGGTGTCGCGGCTTATTGAAAAATACAATATGAAATCATTTTTTTTGTAATCAACCTTGCATATTGGAGGTAGTCTGCACGACTTCCTGGCGATCGGGCCCTCTAGACTATACGGATCATTGACAGGTCCGCAAGCCTATTTCGTCGGTATGGAAACCGGCGAGTGAAGTGCATTGCCTAGTTTCCGGATATCGCGAGGGAGCGAGTAAAATTAGGCGATGATGGCGCCAAAAGGCGATTTTGTCCTATTATTCTGTCTACACCGATTAGTATATAGTAACAACATGATACCACGCTAATTAATACTATACGAAAACACGTGATCAACAAAATTGGAGAGCATGCTAGGCCTTAAAGACATTGTTAAACATTGTGGGGATTCAATTAAAAAAGTCGAACTTTGATATCTGGACTACACGATAGTGCTAGAATGGACAAATGAGCACACTAGCGTAGATTAAAACTTTTCAATGTTATTACTGGCACTGGCAAGATAGAGTACGTGTGGATAAATGTGACCAAATGTTGCAAAACCCGTCGCTTGTCGGAAAATCACATTTAATAGAAACTGGCACTTAAGGAACAACACACCCAATGAATACTGCACAAAATAAAAAAAATCACGAATAATTATGAATCCAGACCACTATTGATTGTAATACAGCAGAGAATGGGAAATGGGCACATCAAAGCTAAGTAAACATATATCTCCCTTTCTTAAAGAAGTAAATGATCATTTTGAGGTAAAGAGTTTAAGGGTTCATTTTAAGTAAAATTTATAGCAGGGGGGATTATGCAGTTCAGAATTCTTACATTCGAAACACTGTTATTATGACGCTTTTAATGATACACGAACTGTTAACATACGTAATTCGTAAGGCAATGTTAAACCCTGGCTGTAGGTTAAATCAGAAAAAGGTGATATTTTCACCTTGGAGATGTTAAAATCAAAACTTCGTTAAAATGCAGCAAAATGGAGGAAAGTGTGCAATTGTAATCGAAATGTATATACATAGTTGTGACGTAAGTGCAATTTTGAAGCAATAAAAAGCAATATCATTCAACGCCTAACCCTGAAGTCGCCCAGTCATTTTGTATAAATCGATGATGCTTACACAAAATGGACTTACGTATTGAATAAGGAATGGCGTGAGCACTCGGAGAAAATATTTCAAAATGGCCCTTAATCGCCATGAGAATGCTAGAAATATATTTAAGGGGAATTCATTTGAGAAAACGCTGGTCACCACTATATATTGTGGTGAATAATAAATTGTTAATGAATAACTGTTTTACTCAGAATGTTGTTATATATATCTGATTATAACGAATTTTAAAAGCTAATGTTTTTTACAAGATTCCCTATGGGGCTTCCTTTACCTGTGTGCAAGCTCCAGTGCCAAGCCGAAA